>JBBBDQ010000821.1:2187500-2285000 GCA_037127315.1 Ascarosepion bandense
TCAATTTTTCACTGTATTGAACAATGTATAGAACGGGATATATTAATGTATGATTATTATTAACATACAAAGAGATGCCCATTGCAAACAAGAATTAGAAAACAAATTCTCTGCGAACGGAGAAGACATTAACTAACGTAGGATAATTATTTCCCAGTCCCTCATCATTTAATTAGTTTACGTTTTGACTTCAGTTGCTAATAAAGAAAAAAGACCTGCTTAGTCTTAAATTGCTGGCAGTTCTTGTTCTGAAAAAGAGTCGGTCGAAAGGTGCCTTAAAATTTAAACGTTGTGAAAGATTTGTTTTCAGATTTTAATTAAATATCATCCCATTTTAAACTGTAATATATATACGTATATATATTTTTGAACTATTTTGAAACACACCAGAGTATTTCGCATACTAGAAATAATAAATTGAATATTTCAGCTTTCCAATTTAAAGTTAGATATGGATAATGAGTGGCGGTAACTCATAAAATCCTAATGATTAATTTACATCAAATTTTTACCTTATTTTGTATCAAGATATAAATAATATTAATTTAATTAATTGATTACCGATTTTAGTATTGCAATCTGTTACAAATACATGATGAATTGATAAAGAAATGTACTTCAAACCAAAATAATATAAACACATCTTATGATAAGAAAAAAATCGTAGACATACAGGTCTATAATACTTTTTTTTTAAGAAAACAAAGAGCAGTGACGCACATAAATATAGATATATATGTATATATAATTGTATTTCTTTGTAACTGAAACTGTATACTCATGCCGGAATTACGTGTTTCCATAGACATGCATACATATCCCACATCCTTTTATATGGGACATATATATATATTTTTTTTTTAATCATTTCACCCCGAGCAAGGCGGAAATGCCACTGAAGTGCAGAAGGCTAAATAACTGTAAATAAGATTAATTAGAAAAAAGTGAGGAGTACAAACTAGTTAGAAAGGAGAAATAGAAAACTGAGAAAGCAGGTGCGATGACAGATACATAGGTGGAGAGAAGGGAAGGTTATACGGGCGTGGGGAGAGAGCTAGTGTCCTGTGTTTAGTAGATGAGTATTGACTTAGCATTTAAATTTCTGGAGGTTGTAGCCGTCAGGAAAGCAAGAATACGGGAGCGAGTTCAACAGGCGGGAAGTGCGAGAGAAGAAGCTGCATGAGTTGAATTGTCGTCTGCATTTGGCTAACCTGACTGTGAATGGGTGGGACCCAGTTGCCAGTCTGGTTGCACGAGTAAACAATTATTGAGGAAGCACCAGTGACTTAAGTTCATCCGAGTAGAAGCCATGAAAGTATTTATAGAACAGACAGAGGGAGGCCACATTTCGACGTTGGGGAAGTGGCTGCAGTCGAGCCGACAGATCAGTACCTATTACATTACAAACTCTCCTTTGGAACCTGTCAAGAACACTGAGGAGAACGGCAGGGGCGCCTGACCATAAATGGCAGCAACACTCCATACACGGACGGATGGTTGAATTGTATATATGCAGGATGGATTCAGGCGGAAAAAAACAGCCTGGATCGACATAGGGACCCAACATTCTTAGCAGTAGATTTTGCTATGGATTCAGTATAGTGGTTCCATTTTAAGTCTGAGGACAGGGTAAGTCCGAGGAGGCGTATTGCATTGCTCTCCAGGAGAATCGCTTGGTCCATGCTTATGGGAGGCAGGAGAGGTTGCCTGTAATGGTTGACAGACAACAGCTTGGTCTTAGACGAATTGAAGTTGACAAGCAACTTCTTGCCCCAGTTCACCATAGAGTGTAGATCCCGCTCAAGGTCAGCAGCGAGATTATGTCTGTCCGCCACGACAGGTTTCTTACTGGAGCGGGAGTAAATTGTAGTGTCATCTGCGTAGATGCCTACTTGGGACTTGATCTCATCTGGGAGGTCGGTGATGAAAATAAGGAAGAGCGTCGGGCCCAGGATAGAGCCCTGTGGGTCACCAGCATTCGTGCTGTAGAATGAAGAGGCACGCCCATTCAAACCGGCCTTCATTTTGCGGTTATTTAAAAAAGATTGGATTAGGTCAAGCAGGCGACCGGTAATACCGTAACCCCGTAGTTTGCATAAGAGGCCAGAGTGCCAAACCCTGTCGAAAGTCTTGGAGATGTCCAGAGCAACCGCGTGAGACTCGTCAGACTAATCAAGGGCCTGTAGTATGTACTCCGTTACGGTTGTTAGCAGGTCGGCCGCGGACCTGGCAAAGCGGAAGCCATATTGCCTGTCAGAGAAGAGTTTGTGGGCGTTGAGATGATGAACTATTTCAGCATTGATCATGGCCTCGAATGCTTTCACGAATATCATTAGAAGGCTGATAGGGCGATAGTTGATGGGTCCAAGGTTTCAGCACAATTCTTAAATACATGAACGACTGAAGAGAACTTCCATCATGCAGGAAAGCAGGAAGCAGAAATGCAGTAGTTAAATAGTTTAGAGAGGACAGGGGAAAGTTCAGGAGCACACCTCTTAAGGACTATCACCGGGAGACCTTCGTCTCCACACGCCTTATGGTGGTCGAGTTTTGAAATTACTCGGGCTACTACTGTCGAGGTAATATATACGTCGTCCAGTTTGGCCTGATTTATAATAGGGAAGTCGGGTGGGTGTACTCTGGACTAGTCAAATCTGGAATTGGATGAGAATCTGCGGGCAAAGCACTCAGCTTTGTCCACAGATGACGTGAGCACCTCAAATTCATGGATTAATGTAAGTATTGAGGATTTCCTATTGTTGAGCACTCGTTTGGAAGTCCTCCAATAGTCTTTGGAGCCGAACTTGTGGTCAGCTATGCGCTGTCGCATTCTCACAGCAAACAACCGATTGGCGTCATTTAGAGTTCTCTTGCACTCATTGCGAGCAGATATGAACAGGCGCCTATTGTGATCAGATGACTGTCTCCCGAATAGACGTAAGTAATGGTTCCTGTGGGCAATGGCGGCTGAGCAAGCCGGAGAGAAACACGGAGAGGAATGAGGTTTTAAGCAATAATTCCTGGTGGGTATGAAGGTATCAATGCCAGCTTTCACCCATGACAAGACCTCAGAGGCACAGTCATCAACTGATAGGTCGAACACTTTTCCCCAAGGGACGTCGCAGAGGAAATCGCGAAAGGCATCCCAGTCAACTTTTTGGTAGAGGTAGGAGGTCTTATAGGTAAGGGCTCCTGGGGGGAGTGAGATTGGAAAGAAATACTGAGAGAGACCACAGCGTGGTCGGAGTTGCAGAGAGGGCAAAGCTGCGAGACTTGACAGGCGTCAGGCGCAGAGGTGAAACATATAGTAGTGAGGGAGTACTTGGGAAGTGAGTGGGGAAGTCCTCCACTTGCGTAAGGGATTGGGAAATAGCGAAGTTAAATTATTATAAAACATTGAAACCTCGGAACATTGAAATTTCTGTTTCACAATATACATTAATTGTAAATAGTAGAGTAAATTTAATTAATCAATTTGAAGATATTTGAACATGTTTAATTTTTATTAAATCGGCCTTTTGTCATACATAACTGAACTCTCTACAGCTTACTATTTATTCGTGCTCATCAGAAGGTTATCAGCATGTTGCCTCAATATGTATTTTTTGGAATAATAACTGAAGAAAAACTTACATTTTCATGTTAAAATAGAAATTTATTGACAGAAAAAGATAACATGAATTGTAGAAATCAATACTCAATGAAAAATTAATGGTATCAAGTGTTTATAGTAGGATGTGTACGTTGAATATGAATGTTGACAATGAAGAAAAAGTAAAAGGAATCAGTACACGAGAAAAAAAGGAGAAATAGAAAGAATATGCCACGTGATTTTAAATCTAGGTCGATTTGAAAATTCTACCGTCATATTTTAGTGTGTCCTCTCCCTTGCGGCTCCCATCTGACTGACGGACTGACACTGACTAGAGCCTTTATGGACATTTACTTTTTTCACACTGGATCGCTTAATCGTTTTAGTCTTGTAAATCACTTCCCTTTGTTGGAAATTTAATTTAACATCTACTCGCGAAATCAGGTTTCGACTTTTTGCTTATGCCCCTTATCAATCCTTTATCTGTTCTCCAAAGCCAGGATTTAACACGTCATTGTAAACGTTTTAAAAGTGAAAAAGAAGGTTGCTTTTAATTCTTAATTTCTTGTCCAGCACAAGTTATATATACGTTATGTTATGGACTCTCCCGTCGATTTCGACGTATGAGTATCTAACTTAGACTACCACACAAAGAATTGTTTAAAGTGGTGAAGGCTTGTGTAGCACCATCCACACTTTTTGAAACTGCTGATAACAAACAATCTGTGCAGAAGACTGCCACAGTTCACATTAACAAGAGACCTCAGTTATTTAACTCATAACTGGAGGGAAAGGACGGATTAATATCTTTCCAAGTGTACCAGTGCGTATGTGAATGCAAAGTGTTCCACTGGAATTGGAACTAAGCTCACCGATTTCCTCCTCCGAGCCAACATCCATTGGACCAAAACGCACATCCGCCAAAAACGCTTACAGCACCTGGCATTCCCAAGCGGTCAGCCATGTAAGTACTGACCAGGTTCAACGTTGCTTAGCTTCGGGGATCGAGCCAGAACCAGTGTATTCAACGTGATATATATATATATATATATATATATATATATATATATATATATATATATATATATTGTTATTCGTTGAGCCTTACTGCTGGTATGTAACTGAGTATTGTCTTCAGTATATTTCGGCAACTAAACTACCTGGGATAAATTATATTTATTAACCAGAGTGAAGCTACGTTTGGCAAATAGATGTATTTTTGTAAGAGCTCCGGTTCTTTCTTAGATAGGGCGTTTAAATATTTTTGAACCGTAGCTTGATTATTCTAGGCCTATTCTGATAATTGCTTCCTCCCTTGTTAGTTTCGCGACAATCTATGCACGTATGTGTAGGTTTTTGGTTTTTTTCTCTGATGAACTAGTAGAAATATTGCATTGCATCAAATGATCAAACAATTGAATACATGATTTTATTGTGTGGCCCTTTATTAATAAACAAAATCTTAAAAATACACAAAGTTCTTATGTTAACTAGGTAACAGGATGTTCCAAATGTCTCCCAGTTAATATTAATGCATTTATATTTTGTTATTAGAGCAAAAGAAAACACACATATATATATATTAGTTATGAGACTTTAAACATATTCTGTAACTAGATGACGGCTCTAATAAATCAACTTCGCATATTTCTCAGTAAACATTCTTTATGATTATATTGTGAATGATATGCATCGTATAGAATATTATTACAGAGAAGAGAAATTTTCTTGAATTTGCTCTTACGAAACCAGAGAGTTTGATCTGCTGGTTAAATTGCGTACAGTAAGTAGTATCTTAAATCTAATGTGTAATTACATAGCTCTTCTCTAATGGATATTAATGCTCAGCAGCAACCTAAATGGAATCAAAACGTTATTTCACCAAGCTGATAGAATTTAATGTAGAGCTGCCATTTCATGATGCCTTCAAATCCTACTCAGAGTATCCTTAAGAACCTTGATTCGAAAACAGAATACATTGAGTTTCAGAGCATTTGGATGGAGGAAGATCAACCACAACTTAGGATATATAACTGTATTCCAATAAAAAATTACCATCAATTATATTCTGATATTTTTATATGGAGAAAAGAGAGTAGAGTTATGTTGTGAACACAAGATTTCCTCAAGGACATTTTAAAATGTAACATGCTACATCTTGCATTTTTCTTGGAAAGAATATGAATATATTTAATGACATATGATCCCATGGTTAATATGTATTTCCCAGCAAATTTCTTCTCAGACCCAAATGATACAACAGTATCAAAATCATCCAGAAAAAATATATACAGACAGACACTCACGTGCCCATATCGAGAATAGATGGTAATCTACAAAAACGTTTCCTCGCTCATTCAAAAGACATCAGAGAAAGAAAAAGAAAAATATATAAAATTAATTAACGGAAAGAAGACAGAGAAAAAGAAAATAAAAGGAAAGGAAAGGAGAACGAACGCAATAAAGATATATGAATTTATAGTTAACGTCTTAGATCTACACCAGCATTCTAAGAAAAACATGACATGGAAATTAAACATTAAAATTTAGTTTTAAATATAATGGGATATATCTACGGTAAAGAATAAATTGTAAACCTTATTTTTTTAATACAGATTAAAATATAACCCCTTGTAATATAAAATTATTAATATATTTAAAATAATAATAATAATAATAATAATAATAATAATAATAATAATAATATACAAAAAAAATTTAACATTAATAACAGTTGGTAACACTTTTTCCGTAATTGAGTTGCATTGGATATTTAACTGATTCTGAAAGATATGTAGGCACTGTTTTTAAATCTGAAAATAGATTTTTTTCTTTTCAAGCTCTAGTTTGTATGCTATTTGAGGTTAATGAAATTATTTAAATGTAGACTTGCGTAAACCCTATATAAGCATTTTTATATTTTGAAGTTCATGTTGGTGAACAAAACAAGCATTGGGCTCCTCTGATTGTATGCCACAATTGTGAGGAAATGATTCGTTACTGGAACAAAGGAAAACGCAAAGGTCTACCTTTTGGAGTTTCAAGGATTTGGCGCCAACCCACCAAACATGTAAAAGACTGTTATTCCTGTATGGGAATCACAACGGGTGTTGGGAGGAAAAATCGCCATAAGATTACATATCCGAACATCTCCTCAGCTACCGGGCGTTCTCCGCTCTTTGAAGATGTTCATCTTCCAGTTTTCAAAGGATTGCCTTCATTGGACGCAAAATATATTGGATAAGATAAAAGCAAACAATATAGTTGTGGCGGTGAATTGTCAGAAAAGTGTCCACAATCGGAAACACTGCTGTCACTGCTGTTATTGGAAGTCTTAGCATTTTATTCTCCATTTGACCAGTGGGCTCAATCCTCCATTCTTTATATTCCAGTAAGATTTAAATAGGGCCCTCGATATTTCACCGAGACTTTACAAAACATGTGTCTGTAATTGTAATGTCTTTGTTTCGCACGCGCGTGCGCACACACACACTCACACACACACACACACACATGTATATGTGGGTATGTGCATGTTTTTATATATATATATATATATATATATATATTTAGGCTATGTCTTGAAGGCTGTCACCATGTGTTGAGTAAAATAAAGGAAGGTAAAGAAGTGTTTGGGTATTACCTATTTATTAAAGATTAAATATCATCTTCACAATGGCAAAGAAGCTTTTGTCTGTCCGGGTCTCTTCACGGCCTGTCTAATTTATTTTGTGTGTGTGTGTGCGTGTGTGTGTGCATTCTGGTGTACGGTGTGTTATAGGCACTTCCGCTACTTTGCCAGGTGGGGGGAAATAACATAGTGTAAAATTATTTGTTCATTTATTGTTTTTTAATATGTTTATATGTGTGCGTTAAACTGTGAAATCGTGCCCATGTGTATTAGCTTTAGTGTTGTGGTGTTTGCGTGTCATGTGCGCGTTAGCTTTGTATATTCTGTTATGTAGTCTAGATTAAGCTCTTGCCGATTGATGATCTGTGGGTGTTATTGAGTTATTATTAGGGACTCTTTTATGCGCAAGTCCCGGTCTCTAACCTCGATGTTGACGATTATGTTCTTGTTAGTATTTTTGCATTTTTTAAAATGTTTATGGAAGACGACGCTTGCGTGTGTATGTGTTCTTTTATCCTATTATATAATGGTCTTGTGGGGCTGCCAACATAGAATTCCCCGCATTTGGGTCATTGTGTGCGGTACACGCCATATACCTGGTGGCACATGCCGGTGCCTGCAAAAGGGCAATTGGCTAGTGTGCATGTGGTGTTGTTATTTGCTTTGTGGTTAGAGCTGAGATGCCTGCGGAGAGTGGGGCCGTAGTGGGCCAGTTGTATATCCAATCCCTCTCTGCGGATAGTTCTACGCATTTTTGCTGTTATATTTTCAGTGAAGTATGGTAGCCTCAAGAAGCAGGTGTTAGATACGGTGTAAAGTCTTGGGCCTTTACCACATTTCCGTTCCAGGCCACCCACAAAGGACTGTGGGTAGCCGTTTATCTCCAGTACTTTCTTAAAACGTGCAGTGTGGGTGTTACCGTGGTTCTTCTTTGCTGCACCTGTTTCGTATACTTGTGAGCTCGTTTTTAATGTAACCAGTCTTAGCCCTGAGAAGAAAAGCTGATTGGTAGTAGACAAACATATCCCTGTTGGCAGGCTTTTGTAGAAATCGGTGTGAATTTCTCCTCTTTCCGATACTTTTAGCCTGAAGTCCAGCAGTGATAGACATCCACTGGCATCGGGGTGCTCAATTGTGAATTTTGTTTTGCCGTCCATACTGTTGAATGTCGTTGCCATTCTGTTCGCCTTATCGCGTGAAGATATAAGGATGAGTATGTAATCTATGTATCTCGTGATTAAGGCGTATGAATGGCAGGTGCTGAGTGAGCGACGCTCCAGTTGGTACATGTAAGTGACGGCAAGTAGTCCCGATAGGCCGGACCCCATCGAAAGGCCGGTGGTCTGTTTGTAGGTGTGTCCTTGTAACGTAAAGTAGGTGTTGTCTACTATAGATCTTAGCAGTAGGTGAATGTCCTTTGGGGTGAAGTTGTAGCGGTGTAGGTCTGAAGCGGCGTGCAATCCGTTATTAAATTAACCGCTGGGTGAGACGGAACTGACGTGTCCAGGGTAGTGGGAGAGTATGGATTTAAGAATTTGGGATAGTAACCATGTTATTTTGTATGTAGGTCCTTCCATGCTAGACACAATGGGTCTAATCTGTGGTGTGGTGTTATTTTTGTGTGTTTTGATTAGGTGGTAGAATTTTGGAGGTTACTGTTCTTCGTGGTAAAATGTAGTCTGTAGTTGCATATCTCATTCCATGCAGTGTTAATGCGTGGTTCTGTTTGGGTTGCTATTATGTCTGTGGCTTCCGCATATAGTTGTGTGTTGCTGAGATATTCTAGTGCTAGTCGGCTGTATGTGTCTCGGGGTACAACGCAGAATTCCTTACCTTTATCGGATGGGAGGTAAATGAGGTCCTTCTTTCTCAGGGTGTCTAGGGTGTGGCGTTGTGCTCTGGAGAGTTTGTGTGGTATTTTTCCAATATTGTCTTTTAGGATTGTGAATATAGTTTGCATAAACCGAGAGAGTTTAAGGTTAAGCGTGTGGTTGTTAGGGGGTACGTGGAGTGGATTGTCTAGAGTGTAGGTGGAGAAATGTTTAGGCGCATTCGTGGTTGGTGTTGGGGCGTTGTTTGTGTCGTTCATAACCGATAGCCACTTCAGTCATATATATATATATATATATATATATATATATATATATATATATATATATATAATATTATTTTATTTATTTTTAGGAATATAATTTTATTACTATTAATTAAGATCTTTTTAATATTATTAGTTTGAATATATATATATATATATATTATTTTTAATTATATTATTTTATTACAGTTATTTAACATCTAATTTCTTTTATAACAGTATTATTAATAATATTAAAATTTATATATATAAATATTATTATTATTATTAATATATTTTATTAATAATATATATTACTATTATTTAAGATATTTTCTTTTTTAATATTATTATTATTATTGTTATGAACATTTATGTTAAACTTTTTTCTTTATTATTTTTATTAATATTTTTATTACTATTATTTATTTTTTTAAGGTTGTAGTAAAAAATGTTATTATCATTTTCTTATATAATTTTTGATATTTAAATTTTTTTAATAATTTTAACTATATTTATAATTTAATATTACTAGTGTTTATATTTTAATCTGTATTAAAAATTATGATTTACAACTTATTTTTTACCGTAGATACATCCCATTACATTTAAATCTAAATTTTAATGTTAAATTTCCATGTCAGGTTTTTCTAAGATAGCGGTGTGCAATAAACGCTGGTGTCGATGTAAGACGTTAACTTTAAATTCCCGTCTCTCTACACTGTTATTTTTCTATCCTTTTCTTTTGTTTTCTCTTTTTTCCGTTAACTAATTTTATATCTTTTGCTTTTTCTTTCTCTCTTCGGTGTTTTTTGAAAGAACGACGGATTGTTTTTTGCATATTACCGTTACAAATATCTATCTTTGATATGGCCACCTTAGTGACTGTATGGATATACTCTTTGCAGGATTATTTTGAATATTGACTGGTGTACCATTTGGGTCTGAAGAGTTGGTTTACTGCGAAAAACGTACTACGCATGAAATTGTAGTATATCTAAAAAACCTACTGGATTATATATATATATATATATATATATATATATATATATATATATATATATATTCTAGTTCATTTTGCAAATAGCTTTAGATAATTGATGTGTTACAATTATTTTCAATATGTAAAAGGTCGAAGAGACATTCGTTGAATGTAGTTGCAATGTAAGAAGTTCGATTTATGATGATATATTTCATCCATTTGACAGCAACTTATCTTTATTTCTGATTCAAACAGTGATTAAATTTATTGACATTAGACATAACACAGATTCAATATTTGAATATGCAAACATCATGGCCGCCCATCTTTCTTAGTATCAGCCATTTGACTAATAAATAAATATTTTACTGTAATATTGCTCAGTGAGAGGATGGAATTTGGGAATAGGATAGATGAATTTAGAGGCAAAAATCGTGTCCAAGAGATTTGAGGACGTGGTTATATTAAGGACATTACTTTTTCAGGACACTTTCGTTTAGCATCTATTGAGACATTGGTTGTGGGTTCTTTCAACACTTCCAGGGTCAAAGTTGTTTGTCTCAAAATTGACGTAAAAATTTTCCGTTCCACATTGATCTAATTTTATTTTCTGCTTATTTTATTGTTATATTGCTGAATTGTTATGCGTTTCCAAGATATCTAATTAGTATATGGCAATATTACGACAGTTGATACAAAAGACAATGATTTCTGTTATAGCTCTTCATTTCATCTAGTATAGCTTCTATAGTTTGTCAAGGTCACGTCCCTGTTTAGCGCTGACAAACTTATATATTTTCCAAGTTTGCGTTTGACTTAAGCCATTCCATGAGCACTTATGTTTAGAAATATAACGATTTTTTTTCTTTCGCTAATTCGGTTTCATTTTCCTTTTTGTATAATAACCTCGTAGAGATATTTCATCTATTTGTAGTACAATAGTCAATATGATCTTTTTATTAAATACTTTTCCCATTAAGCTCTTTTGTTTTACGTCATATTTTATTAATTAAAAGTTTGTTGCAATTGTCCATCTCGTCTTCCATTTTGTGATATCTATTTTATTAAAATAATTTCGAACTTGTCATTGCATTTTACTGCAAATTTGTGAAGCAAAGGTTCATGTCTTTATTAGATTCATTGCTCGTGGCGTATGGATAATTCCCAGTGGGTTTACTTGTTAAAAATATGCTTTACTATCACATGTCCACGGAATATTATTCTGAATTGGCCGTTTGCTAATCTATTAAAATTTCCCACAAATTTTTTACCACATATACTTTTGAGAATCCAACTATTTCCATTTACCAGAAGTCATATTTTCTCGCGTCGTCAGAATTTGGTTTATATTGTCAAAAATGATTAGTTTTCAATGGTTGGCCAATGTCCATTAGTTTATTGCTTGTGAGGTAGCGAAATACGTGTTCTGCTGTTCTGTGTATTGCAACAAAATATGTGAATAGATTGTCTGGTCTGATTAACTTAAATAAATATGGATGCATAAATATGTTTCTTAGAAAACAGTCTTTCTGATAATACTCCCATTAATATAGTTTATTTTATTGATTTTTCCAAATGTCTTGTGGCATATGAATATTCCGTGACTAATCTGACATTAATAGATTAGATCATTCAAACCTGTTATAATATAATTCAATGTTTGTTGATTCTGAATTAACTTTCTGCAATCGTTTTAAAAATATTTCCTCGTCGTCTGTTACGTTTGTTTTTCTTGATCTTTGTTTTGGTCTTTGCTGTTTTACATTGTCGTATCATCAGCTAGATTAATTCATTTTTAATTCAATATTGATAATTTTCCATTGCATCCGGAGCTGCTTCTTAGTTTAATGTGTGTTTATTAGTTAATATTTTGTTAAGATATCACATACTTCAATTAGTTCTATCACAATCAAGCATGTCAACAACTGTTGGTTCTAGAGATCTCTCCAACTCTAGAAAAGAAAAGGCGTGCATCGATTCATTTATTTTATATGTTAAATACTGAATTTATTTGATTTAACTAATGTTTGGGATAAATGATATGTTTCTTGGGTATTATATTTTCATAGATCTTATCACTGTAAAATCTATCTATATATTGTTTTTCATATTTTATATTAAAAAAAGTGAACAATCAAAAAATTGTCTATCTTTCCAGACACTGAATAAGGAGTGGATCAAAAGCATAGAAAATAATCGTCAATATGGACTATTCTAAAAACCTCCGCTTTTATATGCATATAGTCGCAAACATATAAAACTACATTTGGTATGAACGTTTTCCTTAATATTTTTGCTTATATATATATATATATATATATATATATATATATATATATATAATTATATAATATATATAATGCTAATATAAGAAGAATGACAAATGACAGGAAGCAGAACAGCAGGTACAATAACATGACGCTTACACAGAACCCGACAGAACCTGGCAGAGAGCGACAGTACTCGCAACATTTTTTACGCAGAGTGGTAAGGTCTAATTTTCATGTACTCAGCGCAAGTTCGTTATAACGTAAATTATAGCGATGTGTGACAGAACAATTGTGAGTTCAATCCCTATGCTGTGTGGTATACTAAAATGTGCAATAACATATTATAAGAATTAGATATTCCTAGACATGAAGCCGTAATGATAAATTAAATAATTGACTCAGTTTGAAATTCCCTGTAATTAACTCATATTGATATAAAGCTGAAAAAGCCTGGAGGGCACAACTGCCGACACATTATGATAACAACACACACAATTTCTGTAACTTGTGTACAAGCCTACCCTCAACAAAACAACATAAAAAACCTAAGACACATTCACATCGACACACGAAATTCAAACGTGATAAAACTCTCTCTCTCTCTCTCTCTCTCACACACACACACACACACACACACACACACACACACACACACACACAAAATCCAATTAGTATCCCAAGAAATGAACTAGATGACCCGTAAATACAGAACTGAATCAAAATCGCTGAAAACCATTTTGAAGTATAAAGGCGAAATTAGATTTCGCAAATCATTAAAATAAAGTAATAAATCAACGAAAGAGACAGGAGAAATTAACATGTGAGTGTGGAAAAAACAAAAAACAGCACGCATCGCTGCATATGAACTTTCTGAACTACGTTTCACTTGAATTATCTATGTATACACGATAAGTTGGCCATCAGAAAAACAAATGGATCCCGGAATGTGATGTCACAAACTTATTTGCCTGATAAAAGTCATTTTATTATCGAAACAAGTGTAGCGACAAAAATACCATGATGTACATTTAATATATCATAAAAAAGCAAGTAATAATTAAAATAATAGCAACAAAACATCTGCACATTAAACAAAACGTTCACTCTTTTCTTATATACCAAATGAATAGTGAACGAGAAAAATAATTGCAAAGTTAAAAAATTTAACTTAAATCAGTACGCAATCTAAAAATAGAGCAATGAATATTTGTTATTAATTATTTCTTTAAAACATATACAAACTATAAAATACTTGAAAACTGTACATTTTGTTTCGACATTGAAAGGACAATATCTCATCCGGTAGTTAATAATGATAGTAATAAACGATTTTTTAAAAAAGAATCTCACTTCGATTTCTTTTTGGAAATATTTTGTATGTGGTAGGAAAAAAATAATTAAGAGGGGAAAATGATGGGATAAAAAATGGGAAAAGAAGATAAGAAATCAAGAAAAGAAAAAAGAAAGAGGAAAGGAAAAGTTACCGACGAAATAAAAAGTAAAGATAAAAATAATTGAGAAAGTATTGAGAGTAAAAAGCCAATAACGACGACTAAAAGAGAGAAACTTTAAATTTAGCCTGGAAGTAAGTTGCATGCAGATATTGATATCGGTTACATTGTGTCTAGGCACAAAGTTTTGGGAATTATTAAAAAAAGAATTATACATCTATAAAGAAAATGTAGAGAACGAGGAAAAGAAGTCATACAAAAACAGTACAAAGTGAGGAGGATAATAAAGAGGAAAAATTGAAAAAAATGTATAAATGAAAGAGAGGTGAAAGAGAGAGAGAGACAGAGAGAGAGAGAGAGTAGAACGGTTAAATTTTCTGAAGCAATAATATATATATATATATATATATATATATATATATATTATCAATATTTGGCAAGAAATTATTCTTTAATAATGAAAACAAAAAACATAAGGAACAGATAACAACATCAGAAAAATATCTACATTTTGATTGGCTAGGGAATTGACTGAAAGCGCTTGGAAATTATATAATTATGGAACATTTTTACAATCTGTACTTCTGGAGAAAGTGAATAATATAACAATACTGGAAAAATCCAGCGAAAACAAATCAATAAAACCTTCCTTGTCAGCCGTTTATAATGAAACACGTACAAAAACACACACGCACTTTCATACAAACACACGCACACACACACACACACACACACACACACACACTCACATTCAAAAAACACATATATATGTTTGGATATGAATACGTATACATATGTATAGAGACGCAAGGTACACACTTACTAATAAATAAGTAGCAGGTGTTAATAGAACAGTGCTGAGTGCAATATACCAGAGCTGTAAAGGGTATATTAATAAATATACATATTATCCTACGTTTAAGAAGAGTTGGATTTTCAAACAAATAAATGTTAACTTCCTTTAATCTATCTATCTCTCTCTCTCTCTCTCTCTCTCTCTCACCCCATATATATATATATTCTTGAAAAGAAGTTTGGACATTTTACACATTCATCCGTAAAAAATATTTCGCAACTTAAAACCCGGCCCTATGCTATAAATTAAGTCACTATTTTTCCAAAAATGTCCCTCACAATATATATTATATATATATATATATATATATATATATATATATATATATATATATATCTATCTCAGTAGGTTGTTGGAAGCAGGGGCGTTACACTCACAAACACTCGTTTTCCAAAGCCTTGTTGAAACATCAAATAGTCCTATCAAAATACTCCTGGGATATAAATGATGGAGGTTTTACCCCAATGGTTAAATGGAGGATAATAAAATATGCTAATACTCCCAACCTCTTCATGGACAGATGTAATTTATGCCTGGAGGGGAAATTAACCACTGTCAAATACCATGAACCAAACGAACCTTTGAACCAACGAAACGAATTGATATTTAAATGCAGAATAAATATAAAATCATTTATTTAAATTGATATTTAAATGCAGAATAAGTATAAAGGCATTTAGCTATATAAAAATTAAAATTAGACTTAAAATATTGTTTTCTTTTGGAGGAGAATCTGTAATTTCCCTTTGGGAATATTATACCCCACGAAATTTTATATTTGTAATCATTTTGTATTATTGTAATAGTTACATTACATAATATAAATATTATTACAAAATAATAATGTAATTACATTTGCGTTTTGAATCTGTAATTATGTACTTCTATGTATATATGTGTGTATCTGTATATGTAAAGAGTAAAAAATATATATATGCGGATATGTATATTGGTGCATATGTATATATGTGGGTATATGTGTGTATGAATATCTGTGTACGCATGTATACATATATATATATATATATATATATATATATATGTTTCCGTATATACATATATATGTGTATATGCAAAAATATTTTATTTTTATAATTTTTATTTTTTCCTTTTATTCCGTATTTTATGATATATTCACTCTTTAGTGTATGTTTGCCCCTTTGCTAGGGATTTTTATTATTATTTTTATGATTATCATTATTAATATTAATTTTATAACTTTTTTACATTTTTGTTATTAATATATTTTATTATTATTATTAATATCATTATTATTAATACATATATTTCTTGTCTTCTATAGGGTTATTTTATTTCTTTCATATTATTAGTATTATACTTTTTTATAGATTAAATTTTCATGTTATTAATACATTTATAATTTAATGATACTACTGATATTATAATTTGCATTAAAAAATAATTTACCATATTTTTTTATACCACAGATACAACCAATTATCTTTAACTAAATGTATTGTTAAATATCCATGTCATGTTTTTCAAAGAAGACGGACGAATTAAAATTCTGGTTAATACTCTTGTTTTCCTTAACGTACATGTTGTGTGTCCAGATTATAGACGCTAGTTTAACTTTACCTTCCTTGAACATTTCGTTCTCATTTTCTTTTTTCCTTAATTTTTTTCTATATTTTCTATTTATTTTTTGAATGAGCGAGGAATTTTGTTTGTAGAATGCCGTCACAAATATCTATTCTCGATATGTGCACGTGTGTGTCTATATGTAACGATTTTCTTGATCATTATAAACATTAACTGTTGTATGATTTGGGTCTGAGGAGCGGGGTTTTTTTAGCTGTGTAATAGATATTACCCATGTCTTTGTAGAATATCCAAAATATTCTTGCAGATTTATATTACATTATTAATTTTACTAAAAAAAATAACACCGACTTTTTTGGAGTTCTACTGTGTTGGAATTTACCTGACAAAAATACTAAATATTCTACGTTATATATATATATATATATATATATATATATATATATATATATATAACGCTCGATTTTAGTTTCTCAATCAATTTTAAACATTTAATAAATGAATAAATGCCGCCCCAGATTTTCTCAAGATAATTTAATAGCCAAAATAGAAATTAAAATTGAAAAGCTCTCAGTTCATAATATATGAACCTGGTGATTGAGTAATACATGAAAGAATGAGTCGTTCTTAAAACGTAGGAAAATAGATATATTTATTATAATATATGCACCAATATATTCCTAAATGATCGCAGTAACAATATAGAACATCAAATTTTATATTATACTAAAGTTAATACAAACAAGTTTATCAACCTCTATTACAATTCTCCGTCAAATACTTCTTTACAAAAGACTATATGATTTTAATATCTTTTGGGAGATTGGATATCAGACAAAAACAGGAATATATGCATGTGTCTTCAGCACAAAAACATGATAAAAACTCTTATACTCCATATGTAAGAAAATGGATCAGAATGATTGAAAACATTTTGGAAAAATCTAGACCAAGACAAATTTCACAAGTCGGTGTGAAAATGAAGATTCTAGATTATGATTGGGTAGGAAATAGCAAATGATTTATGAACCCGGTCAAATTTTCTAAACACCTACAAAATGGGTAAGCTGTTCCTCCCGATCACATGACTGTTTTCCACCATGAAACACTTCTCTTGACCCTCAAAAGTCAGTTAGATGGGAGCAGCACAGAAACGACACCTTAGATGTGACGAAAGGAATTTTAATTTGCCGAACCGGACGTAAAGACGCGTCACAAAT
Organism: Ascarosepion bandense; assembly: GCA_037127315.1. NCBI lineage: Eukaryota > Metazoa > Mollusca > Cephalopoda > Sepiida > Sepiidae > Ascarosepion > Ascarosepion bandense. Next base: position 2,205,140 of record JBBBDQ010000821.1, read on the forward strand.
TCGTTCTCATTCTTCAATCTCTCTAATTTATTTTAACTCACCTTTCCATTCTCAATATTCGTGGTCAAGTAAGAAGAAAACGATGACAACATAACAGCATGATACTTCAAATGACTCTTAAATATTAACTCGGATAAGTACAATTTCTTTATTTTTCAGATTTTTTTTCACTCTCACGCCGGTCTTAACAAAAGGAACGGAACCCAGATTTTATTAGTAACGTGTTAATATTTCTACACACACATTCTGCTAGTACAAATTATATGCTGGATTCATTTAACTCCTTACTACTATTTTTCTTTAATATCATACTTCATACAAATTCGTTATTTTCTTACGCCATTGATTAAAATATTTATAAAAAATTGATAATTTAAGTTTAATTCTGATAATCAATTCTGGTAAAATAAAGGATAAGCAAAGAAGGATGAACAAAAGTAATAATGATATAATCAGAACTTAAATGTAGAAAACCGCATGCAAAATATTAATACAAAAAGTTTTAAAGGATATGATGTATTATTAAAAATTTAATTGGGCGATCAAAGTTTATTGCTTTACACGCCCGCGGCATAATTATATTTTTGCATAATCTATCAAGCGACAGAATATGCGTATTATTTTTTCTTTCTTTCAAATGTTCATTTTTAATTTTTTTAAGCGGGGAAGAAATGTAGATGTTGAGAGAATGATAATATATAAAGAAATACAGGAACTTGTCAATGTAAATTCTATTTGTCGGATCTTGATTTGGTGTTTGCAGGATGTCACTGTCTTTTGTTTAACCACATATTTTGACGTAAATCAGGCGCCATGCATAATACCAAAGAGTTCAATAATATCATTGTAGATCATTCTAATTAATTTGTGAATCTTCAATAGCATACGGTTGCTTTGTAAAAAGAATCAGATATCTGTTTTCTATATTTGAAGGGCCACGGTTCATTGCAAGAGTTTTAATCGACAGCGGGCGTGTAAAGCAATAAAATTTAATCGCCCAATTAAGTTTTTAATCGAGTCGATCGGGCGAAAAGGTCCGACAAATAGAATTTACACTGACAAGCTCCTGTATTGCTTTTATCGTCTCGGTCAATGTAAACTTTTGTTTAATAAACGCTTCCAGAGTGGAGTCAAAATGTATCTGTCGGCCAGATTAGTGAGGCTAACAGATTTTCTTAAAACAAACACATAAATAAGAGTAAATTTAGCCAAGGTCTTTAGAGAGCCACTTTCTTCTAACTGGACGTCAAGTGTAGGCGTCAGGCATCTTCGTACACTCTCTCTTTTGCCTTCCTGGTGTACTTTTGGCTTAGAAAGAAAGAATTACAACACGCATGACTGACTCCAATCCTAGTTGAAATGTATTACGTTATTCTCTAACCCTCACTGTCACAGATCACTAATTCGCTTCTGTTCTTAAATAGAATAAATTTGCCCCATTGAATAATAACAAAGTAGATGAAATAAGACATCATTACCGTCTTGATTCTCATTGATGACGAAACTGTTCGTCTAATAAGGATTGAACACTCTCACAGCAAATAATAGACTTGTCTTTTCTTCAGAAATCCATTTCGTCTGACTTTAAGAAAATTGAACACTTATACATACATTCGGAAGATCAATTATGTAGAAATTTCTAACATAAATGTATATATGTTATTTTAAAACAACAAAATTTATTTTATACTTCTGGTTAAATAAATTATATTTATTAATAAAAACGAAATATTTAATATGTTATAGCTGTTTTCCAAAAGATGGAGTTTTTAGAACTACAAACGTGTAGTTTCAGCTGGTTTTCCATCGATAAGTAATATAAGCAAGCTTAAAATCAGTGGATGTAATTTCGCCGAAGGTTAAACAACTTTATTTTTAAATCGTTAAACTTGTCGGATTCAGTGCCTAAGAACCGATCGATGATACAATGTCTGTCAAAACAGTATTTCCTTTCTTATGAAAATGCCCCCAAAATGGGTTGACTTATGGTTTACTTTAAAATAACTGTGAATTTTCAGCTATGGGAATCAAATGCTGGAAGAAAGATGAGAAAATGTTATGGCTAGTGATAGACAATATTTTCAGTGTCATGTTTCTTACAATATTTTTTGTAAAAAAACAATAATGAAACAATAGCGACCATTCATTGAATATCCTAATAAATATAAAAAGTATAAAAGTGAACACGAGTGTCAACAACTTGTTTCAGGATTTATTGCAATGTTTGGATCATGTGTGTTGTATTTACAAACAAAATAACTAACCGCACAAAGCAATCGCACCAGCAGCATCATAGTAAACACTGTATGTCGCCTACATGGCAATTTATTGCAAAATAATATAAAGTAACCACATGCTTGAAAATCTGCAGATAAAAAAGAAAAATATGCATCAGAATAACTGCAGTATGCTGAAATATGAAAGAGTGCACTTACAAAACATTCTTTACAAATAATAAATACACTATAACCATAATGCTATTTATAATAATAAAATAAATGTTTACTAAACAAATGATCATCAACAGGTTGTGAAAATCCGAGGACTGAACACACATATTAGAAAAAGAAAAACACTGCAGTAATGCCTTTGATGAGTCTAACGAGGCCCGCGCGGTTGCTCTGGATATCTCCAAGGCTTTCGACAGGGTTGGGCACTCTGGCCTCCTGTGCAAACTACGCGGTTATGGTATTACCGGTCGCCTACTTCACCTAATACAATCTTTCTTAAATATCCGAAAATGAAGTGGGTGTGCCTCTTCGTCCTACAGCACGAATGCTGGGGTCCCACAGGGCTCTATCCTAGGCGCGACGCTCTTCCTTATTTTCATCAACGACCTCCCAGATGAGATCAAGTCCCAAGTAGGCATCTACACAGATGACACTACAATATACTCCCGCACCAGTAAGAAACCTGTCGTGGCGGACAGACATAATCTCGCTGCTGACCTTGAACGGGATCTACACTCTGTGGTGAACTGGGGCACGAAGTGTCTTGTCAACTTCAATTCATCTAAGACCAAACTGTTGTCTGTCAACCATTACAGACAACCTCTCCTGCCTCCCATAAGCATGGACCAAGCGATTCTCCCGGAGAGTAATAAACTATGCCTCCTCGGACTTACCCAGTCCTCGGGCCTCAAATGGAACCACTATATTGAATCCATAGCAAATTCTACTGCTAAAAAGGTTGGGTCACTATGTCGATCCAGGTGCCCCTGCCGTTATCTTCAGTGTTCTCGACAGGCTCCAAAGGAGAGTCTGTAATGTGATAGGTACTGATATGGCGGTTAGACTGCATCCACTTCCCCATCGTCGAAATGTGGCCTCTCTTTGTCTGTTCTATAAAAACTTTCATGGCTTCTGCTCAGACGAACTTAAGTCACTGATGCCTCCTCAACAGATGTTTACTCGCGCACCCAGACTGGCAACTGGGTCCCACCCATTCACTGTCAGGTTAGCCAAAAGCAGACGACAATTCTACTTCTGCAACTTCTTCTCTCGCACTTTCCACCTGTGGAACTCGATCCCGTATTCTTGCTTTCCTGACGGCTACAACCTCCAGAAATTTAAATGCAAAGTCAATACTCATCTACTAACCACTGGACTCTAGCTCTCTCCCTACCCCCGTATATCCTTCCCTTTTTCTCCACCTATGTATCTGTCATCGCACCTGCATTCTCAGCTTTCTATTGTTCCTTTCTAACTAGTTTGTCCTCCTCACTCTTTTGTAATTAATCTTTTTACACTTATGTAGCCCCCTGCACATCAGTGGCGTTTCCGCCTTGCTCGGGGTGAAACGATTAAAAATATATTTGGAATTCAGTAAAGGCAATTTCGTTGGTGATCATGAATGAAAGCCTGTACGATCTAGAGCCCTGCTAATGATATACATACTTACATTAATTCCAGCATCGTCAAGATCAGTTTTAATATCAGAACGAGTAATGAAGGGTTTTTATGCACATTTCTGCTGATCCACCTCATTTATTTTTCTCAGTCTTCCATTTCTTGGAAGGTTTGCTGTACTGTCGTCATACTTCTTATACTTTTTGATAATATTTCATACTGTACTTAGTGCTAGATTTAAGTCTTTGCTAATTGTTTGGTAACCTTGTTCTCCTTTGTGACTTTCAATGATTCTACCTCGCATATCTCTGGATAATTCTTTGGTTTTTGCCAGTTTTAATGCTTCAATTGCAGAATGTACATCAAAGAATCACATGATTAATAGCACTATCTCGTAAGCAATTGTGTCCTTCTCTGTTTGGTCAGAGATAACATTCCAATACAATCGAAAATGTGAATATTTAAAGTCTTTTGAAACACAAATGGGAAATTTGAAAAAGTATCATGTATCCAATACTTTTGCATAGAGTAATTTAGAACTTTGATAAAAAGTAAATTCAGCTATGAGTTTTTAATTGTCGTTCCACAACAACTAAAACAACTTTACGAGAGAATACTTACCAAATATCAGTCAAAATAGCGACAATGAACTAGAGTCATAACAGAAAATAACATGTATCAAATACTTATACGTGTCTCTGTATATATGCTGACAGCCTTTGACTATTTGGGCTTAGACAAGATTACAAACATTACAAATGAAATCTACACCAGTAGCATTTTAGCGGAAGGCTCAAGCAGATATTTTTTATAGCTCTGCTTAAGAAGCCAGGCTCAACTCGACCTATCAATCCTTTTAATTAGCCACATAAAAATTTCATCATCCGTAATCTGATGAACAGAGAGTAAAACAGAACAACAGATGTAAGACGAGAGCAATACGGTTTCGTCAAAACCAACTGAAACATGTACGCGATATATATGCACGGAACGTTATCAGAAATAATCATCCTAATACAGAAGAACGTGTTCATATGTTTTGTAGACAACAAAGACTTGTTAGAGCTCTTTCACAGCTTTATCATATTCGGTAAAAAAAAATTTAGATTATTCAAGCATCTATATTGGCAGCATTCGGGCAATAAATGAGTTCAACAGATATATAAATAGAGAAGCTGGTATAAAAGAAGGCTGTGTCTGATACTAGATTTATTCAACCTATACACTGAAGTAATTGTGAGAAAAATAGAAGTCATTGACAGCCACAATTTTAACAATATATAAAATGCAGATAATACAGTGATGATAGTAGACCTGGAAAAATCTACAATATCTCCTATGGAATGTAGCTAATGAAAACAAGAAATAATTACTAAGCATAAACAATAAGAAAATTAATGTGTACCCATCAGCAAAAAGGAACCAAAAATGCTAATTAAAATAGGGAATACAAATTATCACTCAGATAGAGAATTTAAATACCCGGGAATTGTTATAACAGAGACTGAAAAATGCGACACGGTGATCCAAAGGCATTTTAGTATCGTCACGGACTCATTTAAGGGCTGAGTAAACGGTTGTAAAAGAGGAAAGGTGTCCTGGACTGTTAGGTGATGTATGGTGTCCTATTCGACAGGGAATGCTGTACAATCTCGCGATAAATCGCGAAACAACGGAAAAGTAGTTCGTCAGAAAGAGACCAATGATACCATAGATCGTTCACGTGAACACGTCGAAGATTTGAGAGAATAGAACATAAAGGGAAACTTATATTTAAATTAATAAAAAGCCAGTTGAAGTTTCTAGGACATATAATGAGAAATAATTGCTTGGTGAATCTGATACACACAGGTAGGATAGATTGACAGAGGGATAGTGAAAACCCGTGACATACATGATGTACTTCAGCAAATGGATTGCGTGCAGGTCTTAAAAATAAAACAAAATATATTAAATGATACAATGTATAAGAAGATGCGAAGGGCATGAATGCCTAAATTTTCAAGAGACACTTTATATAAGAAAAAGAAAAGGAACAGTAGACACAATACATGATTCAATATTTTGTACGACTTCATATCTGTGAAAATGTTTTATATCGAATAGCGGCAGTGCATTTTCACCTGAATCATTGCATCATCTCTGCTGATGAAATGCAAAATGTTTCACATAGATGAGTAAAAGACAGGAGTATTTAACTTTTAAATCCACTAGGTCTATCCAGTAGAATGCTTTACTTTGGAGTATTTGCAGCCAATATCTAATCTATCTAAAGTAATAGCATATTCTTGTCATGCTGCTGATGCTTCTTATATTGATTGTCTGCACTCACTGAAAATGTTCTCTTTTGTTACAGCTACTACTATGGTTGCTTTTGAGTATTTAATATCAGATGCGTTTTTTTTCATTATTATGTATTCCTTTATCGTATTAATTTCTATGATGTTCATAATAAATTCATATATTCTTATAACATAGCATATGAGTTGAATGCTTCAAAATAATTTCCATTGTTCTTCTTTGGCCGGTATTTTTACTTCATTTAATAATGCTTGCTGATTACACTTCACACTCCGTATATGATCAGGTATGCCTGATTTCATTATTTTGCTTCTTCCTACGTCATTTCAGTGATCATCAAACTTTACGAGAAAGGTGTAGAGGGCAATGATTGCTCAAGTTTTGATGGCACATAAAATAATATATATTTTCTCATGGTGTATTACTATGAATCAATTACTTTGATTTAAAAAAATGTGCGAAATATACTGACCTAGAATTGTTTCCATTATGGCTAACGCTGGATTCAAAGTAGTAATAAAATTATCAATACAAACTCCTTTATACCATGTTATAAATAAAACCACCTGTAATTAATTCGAATGAGAAAATGTATTATCCCGCCTACATTCGATAAATATTGTGCTGTTGTCACAAAAAGAATTATTCAAAAGTTGTCAATACTATTCAAAAATTCAAATAAAATATTGTATTAATGCTAGCTTAGAAAAAACAAAAAAGGCATAAACAACAGAAAAGGACTCACGCTTACTACGTCGATTACATTGCAAGAAAGGAAATATAATTTCGAAATTTTAAATGATTGCTCATATTATGAACACCAGACAAAAATAATAATGAGAAATCATCGATTTTTCGTTTGGGGTATTTGAGACACGATATTAAACGATGAGTTAGGCATGATTTTGCGATAATAGAATACGGAAAACTAATAGAGATTCTGAGAAATATTTTAAATATTTTAATTAAAAATGTAGGCTTCTTCCTGCAAAAGCGAACAATGAGCGCGCTGACACTTTCTTCAAATTAAGACAGAAGCGCCTCCTGCAGGCGCCTGAATAAAGAAGAAAACAAAAGTAAACGAAACCAAATTGAAGACATTAGAAAATGATTGTCGATATTTGCAATCCCCTGATAAGTATCTTTATTCTGCAATGGTTATTCTTTTCGATCTAATTTCTTTCTTTTTTGTTTTATATTTTTTGTATAATTGCACAAAACATCGCCGATTTTTTCACCTGATAAACACAAGACAAAAATTCATTAGTCCGGAAATGAAAAGCCTCCAGCTGTTGTCAAATATCTCATTTAAGTCTTAATTACCCCACACCCACAAAAACACACACATATGCATGTTAGTGTGTGCTTGCATATATATATATATATATATATATATGTGTGTGTGTGTGTGTGTGTGTGTGTGTGTGTGTGTGTGTGTGAAAAGTACCCGAAATATTAGGAGAGAGAAAAATTGTCAGGGAGGAATTTTAGGTGTCATAAATTATTGTGTCAGCAACATGTTCCAAATCACTTCTTAAAGTAAAGGTGTTGTTCAAGAGTAAAGTTAGATATGGCATTTTGGGAGAGTAAGTTATTTAAACGTGACACCAATGTCATCATGAATTTACCTGTTATGGCAGACTACTTTGTAACAGCAACAGTTTATGTATAGAGTGAATCATATTCTTTGGATGCAAACCAGCTTAAGAAATGTTTAAGTGTCACTAATTTTATTTTTCTCCAAAAAACTTATGATTCACATTGTTGTAAACAATTTTGATCACCTAATTTCGTTCATTTTAAAAAAAATATAAATATTGTTTGAGTGGAGAAATGAAATGGAAATACCACATATTAAATTGTTGGTTCAATCGTACCAAACATAAACATTTCCGCACCTACTGGCCCAATAATCTGAAATTCTTTGCAAGGGTTATATGATTTATTTTGAGTTTCATGTGAACTGAATTATATTTTTGATTTGCTCATCAATGCCTGCAAACAATGAACCAATTCTGAAAAAAATACCAGCTTTACATAAATGGCATTTATATTTCAGTTTTCCATAAATAAACTTCCAAAGAATATTCCTACTTATGTATTTATCACTTAACAAATTAGCACTAAGATAAGAAAACAACTCCATTATTGCATCATATATTTTTGTATCCCTACATAGCGATTTATGCTTTCCGGATAGATCTAAAACGATTAACACGTCACTTCCTTTCTGTTTAAACGTAAAATCATCTAAATGTTATGATATACACTCATTTTTTTTTTTTTAATCATTTCACCCCGAGCAAGGCAGAAACGCCACTGATGTGCAGGGGGTTACATAAGTGTAAAAAGATTAATTAGAAAAGAGTGAGGAGTACAAGCTAGTTAGAAAGGAACAATAGAAAGCTGAGAAAGCAGGTGCAATGACAGATACATGGGCGGAGAGAAAGGGAAGGTTATACAGGGGAGGGGAGAGAGCTAGAGGCCAGTGGTTAGTAGGTGAGTATTAACTTTGCTTTTAAATTTCTGGAGGTCGTAGCCGTCAGGAAAGCAAGAATACGGGAGTGAGTTCCACAGGCGGGAAGTGCGAGAGAGGAAGCTGCAGGAGTAGAATTGTCGTCTGCGTTTGGCTAACCTGACTGTGAATGGGTGGGACCCAGTTGCCAGTCTGGTTGAACGGGTAAACACCAGTTGAGGAGGCATCAGTGACTTAAGCTCATCCGTGCAGAAGCCATGAAAGTATTTATAGAAGAGACAGAGGGAGGCCACATTTCGACGATGGGAAAGTGGCTGCAGACGAGTCGCCAGATCATATAACAGAACAACGCGTCGCATTGTATTCTATGAACATATGAATACATACAAACACTTTGTTTTATTTTGAGTCTACACGAATCGCGTTGGATGACACATATAGATAATAAACATTTTGTATCCCAATATAAAGTGATTGTTTTAAGTTAATTATAAAACATGATACATGATCTTCTGTTTCATTTAATTTTCTTTCCTTTATACACAATGTGGCTTCATGATATATAAATATATAGGTTTTAAGAGAATAATTAAATACTACGTAGAAATGGTAAGAGTGATTATCTCCCCTTTGTGAAGACGCAGTCACGGAAGTTATCCGAAGTTTAATTAGTGTGATCATGTGAGGCGAACAGGACACGCCCAAGATCTGACTCATCTAGCCACGCTGGTTGCAGCTGTTAAACCGCTAAGGCACTAGACGTCATGTTTTGCCCACAGCCCGTGGTAGAACTGAACGACACTCACGGTACGTTTACTTTCTTAGATAATACCTCTGGTCTGCGTACTTTCTTTTGAGAAATATTACAATTAAGACTCTTTCATTTCTTGCCTTTTAAATCTTCTTGTTTAATTCAAATTGTAAAATTTATCTGTGCGAGACAATTTCGTGACATACATTTATATATTTGTATATAATGTATTTATATATTTTTATATAATTCGTTGCAATCACGCGCATATGACAGAGGGAACGGGATGCATCCGTCTCTTCTTCCCCCAGCTATATGTTGAATAGCAGTAGAGAATAGGGCTCTATCGACTTTGTGGTAACGACTCAACGGTAGAAAGAAATGGCAACCCATGCTGACGTAATATTCTGCCTTGTCAGCCCTGGAATGAAAGATATATAATCACACAAGGGTTTATCACATATGACATTTAACTGACTGATACAGTTTCTTGTATGACGATGTATAAAATCCCTTTAAGAATAATTAATATTTCTTCATACAGTTTTTATCTATTTTGTATTGGTGCATTACTAATACCTAGATCCAGACCCATCCGTGCATAGAATACTGCTGTCATATACGGCCAGGCGCCCTTGCTGTTGATCTCAGTGCTCTCGACAGGCGCCAAACATTAATCTGTAATGTGATAGGTCCCAACTTAGTGGCTCGACTTCATCCACTTTCTCGTCAGCAGGATGTGGCTTCCCTCTGTCTATTCTCCAAATATTTTCATTAATACTTCTCCGATAAACTTTAGTTACTGGGCCTCTTACCACAAGAAATTTCTCGTTTAAACAGACTGGCAAAAAGGTTCCACACATTTACAGTTAGACCAACGGAATGAAGTCGAATATTCTACTCCAGCAGCTTCATTTCTTGCACTTCCCGCCAGTGGAACTCCTTTCCATATATTTACTTTCTTGACAGCTACAACCTCAAGGAATTTAAATGCATATCAATAACCATCCGTCTTGCACTTTACTCCAGTTCTTCCAACATCCCCCTGAATATCTTGTTTTTTCCTTTCTCTCTACCTTCACACCTGTCTTCACAACTATGTTCCCATCCTTATATTGCATTTTAATGACAAATCCCTGTAACTGGTTCGTCTTTCTCTTTATTCTTTTCCTCTATAATTTTTTTTTTAATCAGTGACGGTACTGCCTTGCGTTGGGTGAAATAGTTAAAAAACCACCTCCGAAACACCTTCTACACAAGATTATATAACCCAGTATGCTTTGCTTTTATTCTTTTAGCTTGGTAGAGAAAATACGAATACATAACTTTCCCAAAGGTATTAGCACTTGAGTGCATATAACGAAATCAACTGGAATCCCTAATCCGTGATTTTAACCGTTAATTCACTAAGCATCCATATCACAGATAAATTAATGTTTAGAATGAAGAAAATAAAGCGGAAATACTTGCTTTTGACTCCATTTAACCAAACTAAATCATAAATTTATTTATGATTTGAAAATTTGAAACTCCTAGCATAGTAGGAACACGATGGCGATGAGACTAGGGTGTGTACATATCGCGTGCGTTGGATGCGAAGCAATTAGGCTGAATTTGAAAAGCAAGCGGACGGGTACATGTACAAACTAGAGGAAGGATACCAGAATCTGTTTTAGAAAATCATGGATTGCGAAGGGTAGCAACATATCATGACATTCGAAGATTGAAGAACGTCGCTAAGTCTTATGTGAGTCATTCGATCGAAAACACATTTAATCCCATATCAGAGAAAGAAGTTGCATACAATTATCACTTCGTTTCTCGTATTAAATTTATACAAACGAGTTATATAAAGGAATATATATAAATAATTGTATGTCAAGAAGAGTTTCATCGAAAACTGAAAGTGTGGAATGACTTTGCGTGTGAGGCATGTTTTATGGTTTACTCAGATGGAAGTGTTTATTATGTTGAAAATATTACACATATGCACAAAGCCGATAAAAAGCAGTTAATATATATATATATATATATATATATATATATATATATATATATGCATAAATATATATCATAATTATGAATTATATGTATATTTAATACATAATTTTATCATAATTTTAAACTCTACAATATTTTTGTATTGAGCACTGTTTATAAAAAATAAATGCTAGGGTTCTCAAAATGCTAAAAACCTTGGATCACCTTCAACTTTATATATATATATATATATATATATATATATATATATATATATATATAAATTATAACATAATATGTTACAATATCACTACAAAAGTAGCCATTTTGTTTCGACACTTTTTGTGTCTTGTCAAGTGATGGGATTAGCAAGAGAATTAATACGTCGTTTTCATTTCAGCCTTCTGTTTCATATCAGGAGATACTGGTTTCTATATACTTGGTTTGAAAATCAAATTACTGCAGCAAGCAACATGAGCGTACTACTATAAAGTTTTTACCCAGTCAGTTAATGTCTTTTTCGAGTCATGATCAGTCAAGCGTGTGTCACGTATGACACTAAACAGACTGATATACCATGAGATATACGTAGAGGTGTCAAAATCTAGTTATGTTTCTAAATCTAGTTATGTTATTAAAAGACGTTAGACATATTTACTTCAGTTTCGACATCATCTGCTTCAAAATAGTCATTTTAAGAAGCAATAAACCGGTGCCAGCCTTTCTTCCCACGTTTGGATTCCGGCCTGGATGTCGTATTCAATAAGTGTGTCGATGATTTCCTTATTGTCTCCGCCGCGGTGTTAAACTGGCTGCATCTGAGCTGAATTTCCAGTTAGAGAAGAGATGATAGTCTGCAGGTGATAAACCTGGCGAATAGAGCGGCAGCTAAAGCAATATTATGTTGTTTTTTTGGCTATAAACTACCGGTGTGAATTCGGTGACAGGGTGTATTGTAGTCGTGAAGAATCCAGTTCTTTCCACTCAAAAGTTCCCCACGCTTTCCCCGAACTTCGTCATCAAACCACTCAAAACGTTTCTGTAAAACTCTGGATTCACGGTCTGGTCTTGTGAGTCAAATTTTTGACGTACAATTCCGCGGATAATTTGATACGACATCTCATTAACAGAGCTATTTATTTTAAACTTAATTATTTTACTTGTTTGGCTTTTACGTCAAGCGTTCGTCTATAAGCCAGTAATTACTTTTTTATTATTGCTGGAGGTAACCCTACATGTCACATGTCGATGCTTAATCAAATACTCTGCATGAATTAATTAACTAACTCAAATAGCTTAAATGCCATTAACAAAATCAGCATTTGAACTGCCCGGCAGCGTATTTATGAGTTAATAGTAAATATATAGACTAGCTGAATAGTATCGCTAATAGAGATCTATTTAAATCACTTGCCAGTCTTCTTCTCTTACGTACCGAGGAAACTTTATGCCATATCTTTCTTTGATAACCTTACATGTAGTATTCATCCGATCGCACGTCTATATTAATTAATATGGAAGTGACCTAAATCTAATCTGCCGTATATTTAGACATTATTAGTTCAATCGAGATCGTAGGAATACGTATTTCTAATACAAATGTTTAATTAAGTATACATCTAAGATTTGAGACCGGGGACAGACGTAAATATATAATACGATCGATGATAGATGAAGATCTACAGATAATTTCAGAAATGTTGAGTGTGTTGACGTCTGTATCGGAAGCCGAACGAAATAATGAATTTTCAAGTAGAAATAGTTGTCATGAATGTTACAGGTGTAAAACAGCTAAACGAAAATATCTTATTTTTGTCATGTTTATATCTTTTATCTGAAAATAGGTGAATTTTTAATTTTTGAGGTTTTTTTTTATTCTTAACTAGCCCTAATTACCAAGCGATGTACGGGATGGTAAGAGTAAGAATTTCCATTTTTATACGACACACTTCTGCAGATATTAAATAAGGGAGATAAATATTGTATTTTTAAAAATGTTATTCTCTTTGTAAATCTTACTGTGTTGAATTTATCTTTAAGAAAGAAAATATTTAAGATAGGAAATTAAAACAAACAGTAAACTGACGACCACGTGCAATTTATTTTTCTTTGTTGTCTAGAATAATATAACTTCTCAAGAAGTGCGTCGGTTATTAAATAAATCGGATGAAATATGTCAATGTGTATGATAATATAAATCAGTAAAGATACGCACTCACTGACACACATCTTTAGTTTTTTTCATATTAAAGCACATTTCAAGTGTTGTGTTTAATTATACTAGGTTTGTCTGAAAAGAAACGGGACAGAGGAGAAAGCTGCGTGATTTATAGACAAAAGTGTGATAAGCTCTGAGTGTTATAATCTCGCATGCTACCTTGTGCTACCTTAGATTATGAAACGCAATCACTGCCATTTTTCACAAGCTTTGTGAAGGGAACAATCGTAGCTTCTTCACCACTACAATGTAACTTCTACCAACGGCCTCTGTATGCGCAGTTACTGGCCGAATAGAACCTCGCCGTGTTGAATATCCTCCTTCTCTTTACCTTATCTTGCTCTGTGTGACTATTTTCTCTTTCCCAAGCTCAAGTAGATCTTGAATGGGACCCGGTTTAAATGCGTTAGGATAATAAACATGACCATAACAACGGAAAAAAAGTGTCATACATGAAGAATTATTCCAGACAAAAAATCCTGGTAGAGATGGATGGAAAATTTTGAGAGTTGCTGTGAAGAGGTAACTATGTAGTTTGCTGTTTGGAATTGAAAACAAAAGTGCTTCTGTCTCTGGTCCCGTCATTTTCAAACTGACATTTAAGTAATGTCATATTCAGTAATAACGTAAGATCCGATCTTTGAAAAAGCGTGAAAGATCTTACAAATTCGAAATCAAAATTGAGTATTAAGAAACAGGAAACTTTCGCTGAAAACAAAGAAGAGTGAACTAGATTGCTATTTGATGTCAGTTTTTTTTATATGTCCGTGTATGCTGGAAAATATCAAAAAGATGAAATAAACACTTAGAGCGGCTGAAATGTGGTTCAACAGATTGATGCTGCGGGTATCATATACCGAGCATGTGAGCAATTATAATGTTTTGCAATGGATGCAAATGGAAAGAATGGAAAATCTTATACTAACAGAATAGATAGAGGGAAATTGATACAGAGGAAAGTGAAGAATAACAGATGAAAATCTTATACTAACAGAATAGATAGAGGGAAATTGATACAGAGGAAAGTGAAGAATAACAGATGAAGGGCCTGAACAGGTTGATGACAAATCTCTGTTTGCGTGGTGTAAAAGAATACAGCGTGCTGAGAGCCACCAGCGAGAGTGTGACGTGGAAGGACATGATCTACGTCCTTAAAGGACAAGAAACATAGAAAAAGAAGAATGCCAATATTATGTACTTCCATGTAGAAAATCATTCTATATTCATTAATTTATAAGCCGGTATAAATGTTTTCGCTGAAATTTAAAAAATATATTTATCCTAAAATATCTTTTGAAAGAGAATGTAATTCAAAATGCCACTAGCTGTTATCGCCTTTCGCAGTATTGTTTGAATTTCCTTCCTGATCGTTTACGTTAAATAATATGGGTTATCAACATCTTCAATATGCCATTACTTTCTCTTTTAACATGTGATATCAATGTTTGTTCTTGGTACTGTGGAAAGTGATGTTTTAGTATCTGGTACACTTTGGCATCGGTTAGCTCCAACATTCGAAGAAGGATTACTGTTTGTCAGGCGCCACGGGAAATTTTTACCATATTTATTTATTCTTTTAAATTTTTCTTAACCATGAATAATATTATTCACTGTTCATGATTCTCTTTCCTCCGTGCACTTTAATTTAAGTAGTCAAACAACCAAAATAAGGTATCCATCTATACAGGTGATTTTTTTCACTATGGAAACACGGAGAACTACTAAACTATTATGCACCCATAGACATATACATATACGTATAGTTGTGTTCAATAAATATATCCTTTAGAGAATATAGAAATGATACCTTTATTTGCTTCATGCGCTATATCCCTTTAAACTCGGTTATGGCATTTAAGATTTTGGCTCGTATAAAATTACTTTCATTTTTTCCTGTAAGTGACATATAAGATTTGCCACCTCTCAATCTTTTTCCATCGATTTTCAAACTCTTGATATTAATAGCACGAGGTTTCTCTTTGCTTGAGTATATTCGGTAATTCTTAATGTACTCAGGTTATTGTCTTATTATGCGTCAGAGAATATATTTTGAACGTTTAATTATTAAATTGATTGTAGCTTTTATTTTCTTTAAATTTTCAAAAGATCTATGGTTTTCTCAGTAATTTTGATCGAACTGTTATCTACCAGATTTAGTCGCACAAGCTGCGACATATGGTTAGTTTTGGGTAGAAAACGCGAGAGTGATACAAGACAAGGGCTAGTTATTACTCAATTCCCATAAGAGCCGAGTGCATTGGCACCAGTATTACTATCGAATATCCTATTAAATGAAATAGTGAAGTAGCTGCCACGCGTAACTGTTTCCCGTGACTGGAAATTATTCAGTTGCTTTTTGTCGAAACACAGAGACAAAAATGCGAGGTGATAGGAATGCACTCGTTCCGGGATCAAATGTATTTCTCAGTAGCTTTAACTATTTTTTCATCGATGAGGGGATCGTACATTATATACTTCCATGTAGATGATATGTTATATACACAGGAATTGAGCTCAAGCTTCTTTATGTTTCACACATGTTAAAATATATGCTTTCAATTTTGGAAAATTATTTTTCAGATCATCTGCAGTTTCGAGATTGTACTCCATATGGTCCGTTTAGCCAGTATTCAGATAATGGAATATATGTCCCAGCATGACACTGATATCTCCAGTATACTCGTATGAATTGCGAAGACTCTTTTCTTTACAAACAAGCATAGTCAAAGCATTTAATTTTATTTCTTCTTTGGGTTGTCTAATTCTCTTTGGGTTGTCTAATTCTCTTTGGGTTGTCTAATTCTCTTTGGGTTGTCTAATTCTCTTTGGGTTGTCTAATTCTCTTAGGATTTTCTCTCAAAGCTGGTGATGAAAAACAAAAATATTGTCGACAGAATCCTTCATGAATTTTGGACAAATCTGCTATTCGACCGTGCCTTGAATACTGCTGCCATATTTTGTCCACTGACCCTGCTATTCATCTCGATGTTCTTGAGGGAATCCAGAAAAAGGATCTGTAATCTAATCGATCTTGTCTTATTATTTTGACGTTAGTCACATTTACACCAAAGTAGCGTGGATTTCCTCGGTCTTTATACAAATATTTACGTAACCACTGCTCTGACACCCATTTCTTGTGCCCCGGTAACATCAAGTATACAGTGTTAATGCTCATCATCTAGGTTCCACCTATTTATCGTTGAAAAAGTTAACGCAACCACCACTTCAAAGTCCTATAATTTCTACTCGCAATTACCATCTGTGAATCTAATTTTTCCTTTCATCCCTGATAACTAAATCTTCAAATAATGTTCGAATGCAACCTAAATTGATATCATTTATCTTCTTGTATCCCCTTCATATTTTGTCCTATCCTCACTCCACACTTATACACAATCTGTTCTCTCATTTTAATTCCTTGAACTTTGGTTTTCCTTTTTCAATTTCAGTAAATGCCCTGGAATAATTATATGAATTTTTTATACATTTCCCATCGTACATATCATATTTTCTGCATCTCCTTACAAACAGTTGTCAGAAAATGGTTCTACATATTTTTTATGAACACAGTAAATTCTCAATTCCTGTACGCGACAACTTATTTTTTTATTATCATATCAACTTGAGCAGGAGTAATAACCAACCTATCAACTTCGCTTAGTCTGTGGAGTGATTTAGTGAGTGCAGTCACCCAAAAATCGTCGATGCCAGAAAAGCCTGTTAACAAACTGTAATTCTTTATTGTCTTTTGTCGATAAAATAAACGACGATTAAGATTTTTAAAGTATTTTTATTTCTTTCATGTCGCACTATATTAGAATTGGGCATAGATCACTTCAATAAATATTGCCTCATTTTAGTCAATAGTCCTTAACTTTGGTTTAAGAGCTCTCCATCTAAAGCGTTTACGATTTCGCTGATGATTTAATGCCAAATGTGTTGGCACTCTTTACAAATTCAGTATGTCTGATGTGTCGCTTAGGTGTCCTTCGAAATAAAGGCGTAGTTGTTCCTTCTTCTATGCGCTGTTTCTCTTCAGGATGTAGGCGATCATGGTCCTTCATTTGTTTATATATACTGCCGAACTTTATAACCTTTTTCCTGTTATTGCACTCAATCCCCGCATTATCAACATTTGTTCAAGTCTATCAGCTATGTTGTGCGCTAGTTTCCCTTGTCTTGCTTCCTCTCTATCCGTTCCGGAAGCCTCTGGATCTTGAGGCTTTTCTTTCTCAACACAACTATCCAAAACATCAGCAGTTTTTTCATGATGTCTTGTATCAGCTTCCTTTTAGTTTCCATCCCTTCCAAAAACTAGTCATTGCTAATGTGATCCGTCCATGAAATCCTCAATATACTTCTGTAGATCCATATTTTGCTTGATTCCTGTCTTTTCTTTATATTTGTTGAAAATGTCTTGCAATCCCTCCCATACTGAGGGATATTAAACACATTTCGTCAACATTATATGTCAATCAAGTATTTTGATGAGTGTCTGTATATATGGAAGTTTGGGACACTATTATGTACTTTTGGTTCCTTAGTAATTTTTCCCTTGTTAATATTGGTTATCCAGTTAACAAAATAGGGTCTTTGTAGTAGTTTCCGTTAATTTCACGGGGCATGACTTTGTGTTATGGCTCATCGTTATTAAAATAATACAAGCTAGTCTTGTTCGATTAATCACAATGAATGACTATCAACATCCTTATTTGTAGCCTGTTAATGAAATTTTGGAAGTTGACTAGTGCCACTGACGTAGGGCAATATGCCTATTTATTTATATATAAGCTTGTGTGATTGTGTCCGTACTGTCTCTGTATATGCGTTGTTATATTTTAATTGTGCATTGATCATTTTTAGGGCATAACTTCTGTCTCAACTAGCATCTCTTTATATATATATATATATAGATATATATCCGCAGACAAATCTGTTTCGCTGTAACGTTAAATATAACAGACAATGAATGTCTAAAAGGTTTAATCATTAGCCGTTCTACATATAGTATTTTGATTTTAGTTTTAGGTTTAGGTTTTAACGACAGCAGCAGCAGCCACGAATGATCATGTTTTGAAAAACACGGACTCGAACACAAGCGTATCTTCCATTCTGAAGATTAGAATTTAATATCGAATTTACTTTCCATTATTTTACCAAAAGCATTGTGACAGCCTTCAAAACCAAACTATGATCCTAATATACACAATGCTTCTGGCAAATTACAAAACTTTCTTATCCCTAAACCTGAGCCCGGAAGAATTTGCAAGTGCCAGGGAGCTATTTTAAATGTCCGAAAAAGGTGCTAATATTAAATGCAAAATCAACTTCCTAAAACGATGTCTGAAAAGCAACGCGTTGCTTAACATCATCGGGAACTTCCACTTCCTGTAATGCCTTAAATGACCAAGCCACAAACACTCGCTGGATTGCCTGCATGAGTTCTGCATAATCTTTCATCTTTATGATAACATCAACATTTTGACGAATAAACTTTACTTTCAGTAAGTTTTGTGGCCTTCTTCATGACACCATCCTGTTTATTAGAAAAGATGTTAAAATTTATTTTGAAAACAGAGCATCACTTTTCTCACCTGTTTTACACGGCTTTCGAAACTGAAACGAGTGAATGTCGAAATCTGAAAACTGAACTTTATCGGTTCAGATAGCATACTCCGTTAACGAGGACCCCAATAATGAAACATTTCTACTCTCATCAAGAGACCGACAACAGCGAAACATGAGCACTAATATATCAAAATTTACTTGTAGTTTTCTGATCACTCTCTTAATCTACCTTCTGTAGGAGGTCTTTTATTTTCCTTTATGCGTCTGCTATCAGCACTGTATCATCTTCGTACTGTACATTGTTTAATTTGCGGCCTCCGATAACGATTCCTGGCATAACTTCTAGGGTACTCAGGATAGTCTCGCTGTATTAGTTAAATAGATCCGGTGAAAAGACGTATCTTTGTCTTACAAATAAACTGCAATAAAACTGAATGCATGATCATCAGCAAAAAGGGCACCCCAAAATGGTGAGGGACTCTAAAATAAAGCCGCTACAGAAATTTAATTACTTAGGAAATGCTCAAACAGAAGATAGAATGTGCGATCTGTAGGCGAATTGGCATGGCGAAGAAGCATTCCAGAATTTGTGTAAAGTAATAAGAAACAGGTCAATTTCACTGGAAGCGAAGAGGAGAGTACTGGATTGCTATGTGATGTCGGTTCTTCAATATGGCAGTGAATGTTGGACAATATCTTCGATGATGAAGGAAGAATTTGAAGTAGCTAAAATATGGTTTTACAGAAGGATACTGTGGATGACATGGACCGAGCATGTGAGCAATGATGAAGATTTGGAAAGGAAATTAATACTGAGCATCTGGAAGAGACAACTAAAGTTCCTGCGACATGCAATGAGAAAAAAGAACTTGGAGAACCTGTTACTCACAGGCCAGATAGGGGGGAAAATGACAGGGGAATGCAGCGGATAACATATTTGAAGGACCTCATCAGGTAGTATGGTGTATGGTGCAACAGAAAAAAAGCGTGCTAAGAGCCACTAAAGACAGGGAGATGTGGAAATCCATGATCGCCAACGTCCTGAAAGGACATGGCACATAAAAGAAGAAGAATATATCAAATATGTTCCTCTCTCTGCATATAGAAAAACTTTTGGTACTTCATAAATGTAGCCCCGTTGATAGCGATTTTTAATATTCATATACCAATGACATAAGCAGTGTTCGTAGGTATAGAATAGTTGATATAGTAGAGACATTGGTGAATATTTGGGTTGAGCTCAACCAGACATCAAACTAAAGCTTGAATATATAAAGGGACGTATTGTTTGGTAACGTCATTATTTGCCATTTTTTTTTAGCTTTTTCGTGTGTATTTCAAATAGATAATTGAGCTAAACTGCATTTTATCTGACATAAAATTTAACGAATAAAAAAAAATATGCCCAATATAAGAAAATAATTTATTCTTGGAACATCTGGAGGGAGACGACATAAAAAGTAAGGTAGTCCTCTAAATATGTATATCTGAAACATCTGATGTGGATTTGCACATATACGTATGTGTGTTGTGTGCCGTATGTGTATTTGTGTTGTGTCTGTATGTGTCTGTGCGTGCCAAAGATCAAAATTGTATGAAAAACATATGATCAAAAGGGAAGTTGAACATTATTACAAAAATCAAGAAAATCTATAAAATAGTGGGAAGATAAACAATCTAACATAGCAAAAAATGAAGCAAACGGTATACATCTTCCTAAGCTGTAACTAGCCTTGCTCAATGAGTAGGATATTAGTGTGTGTGTTTTGTGACTCTGTGTGTGATAGTTCAATACTGTATGAAAACCATATGAATATAGCGAATTTTAATTTTATCACTAAAAACAAAAATCAAGAAAATCTATAAAATAATGGGAAAATATGTAATCTACAATAAAGAAAAATAATTCAAAATGTATACAATTTCTCAAGCTGTAACTAACCTTGACAGGGCAAAAAAATTGCCCACTTAAAAATAGCACATATTTCGACGCGCTATTTATTTTTAAATTTCCCGCGACCGACAGGCAAACAGAGTTTTGGTTACTCATCGTTAGAGCGAACGTAAAACCTAATTCGTCATTTTCTTCTATGTGCCATGTCACTTCAGGGCGTATAGGATTATGGATGTTCACGTCTCCCAATCCCTGGTGGCTCTTTGAATATTTTCTCCTGTTAACCAACACAAATTCCGCTCTGACATACACCTGCTCCGGGCCTTCAAATACGTTATCCCCTGCTTTCCCCTGTCTCTTTTTCCTTCCATATGTCCTGTGTGTATTAGATTCTTCAAACCTTCTTTCCTCACTATATGTCCTAAGAAATTCAACGTTCTGTTCCTGGTTCACATTATTAATTTACTTTTCTTTTCTCTGCTTTCTAAAATTTCTTCAATGCTCACATTTCTCGATCCATGATATTCAAAGAATCTTTCTGTGAAAACCACATTTCAGTTGCTCCAAGTTTTTCTTTCATCTTTTGATGATATTGTCCAACATTCACTACCATATTGAAGAACAGACATCACGTTGCAATCTAGTACTCTCTTTTTTGTTTCTAGCAAAATTATCCTGTTTATTAATACTCTGACCAGCTTCTGGAATTCTTACTTCGTATCTCAGTGTCGCACTTTCTGGTTTGCTGATGATCGTACATTTGATTTTCTTGTAATTTAATTATAGTTCTTGCTTTTGACTTTCTCGTCTTGTAGTTTTGTTTCCGTGTCAGCTATCAACACTGAATCATATGCATATCATATGATGTTCAGATTGTGACCCCTAATGACGAATCCTGACATAAGATCTAGGGTTCACAAAATATTCAGGTTTTATAAGTTGAATAGATCTGGCGAAAAGACACATCCTTGCCTTAAACACCTTTCTGTTTTTGTATATCTGCTGAATTAGTTTCCTGTTCGTATGCAGGCGGTTTGCTGCCAGTAGAGATTATTGATTACTCTCATATCTTTCAAAAATATGTCGAGGTTTCTGAGAATTTCTATCAGTTCTTTGTGGTGTACTTTGTCGAACGCCTTGGCATAGTACATAAAACACTGGTAAACTTCCTTTGTCATCTGTAGCACCTTTTCGGATAGCATCGTAAGCATAAATATCGCATTCCTTGTTCAAGTGTCCTTGAGGAAACTGCACAGTTCTTGCCATATCTCTGGTGTGATCCTGCTTTCAGATCTATTCATCAGGATTCGGACCATGTGTTTCGTTCGGTGGCAGTTTGCTTTCGATTGCACCCAGCTTCTTAGGCAGAGATATGGAAATTCAATTCTTAGGTCATCTGATATTACACCACTGTTGTAGATTTCATTTATTATTTCCGTAATATTCTGTATGCCAACAATTTACAAAGCTCTAAATATCTCTATTACAATGCATTCTGGTTTAGCTGCTTTCTTTCTATTCAGTTTGGTTATTACAGCTTTCAAGACAGATTTTAACATTTCCGGTGGGTCAATAATTTTTTTAAGATCGTGTGCTCTCTCTTTTCGTTAAAGATATCTTTTTTTATATTCTTTCCGTCACTGGAATATTTCCTCTTTCTCCAATATGATCGTGCTATCCTTGGATTTTATAAATCCTGTTCATGTGTATTTTCTTTATCCTGTCAGTTCTCTTATTTCTTTATGCATTTTTCTTTTAGTAGTCTTGTTCAATGTTTCAAATTAGGGACCTTGGTTGTTTAGGGATTAAACATTAGCCTGTCTGAAACTTTAGTAGTGATCTGAATTTTCTCTCTTTTGTGACGCGACAGGATATTTAATCGCCTCTCTAGTCAGAGTACTTTCACTGAACTGCGTTAAGCGCTGTAGTTGCAAGTATAATTTTAGTTTTATGTTTAGTATTTATGTGAAAAATTCTACGATTTTACAATATCATAGATAAAAAGAAACGATTTCTTTTTATAAGATATTCAATAATAATAATAATAATTATATATATATATATATATATATCCTGAACGATTAAAATTTAAATAACAATGTTTGGAACTGTGTTCAGTGATGGACATATGCATTAATAAGATGGACATTAGTTCAATAATTAATTGCTTGAAACAATTCATTGGTAAAGGTTTTTTTTGTATTAATTAGTAATTTCTCATATAGCGATAGCCTACAGCGTAAGTATCACAAGAAGGATTAAAATTATCTGATGTAAGAAATGTTTATTTTGATGTAAGAAATGTTATTTTGTTTAATGATAGTTGATCTAATAAAATATCGATTGACCATGGACTTATTTTTAATGTCAGAGTAGCATTCTCTCAGCATTTAGATACAAAGTAACAGTTCTGGGAAAAGCTGACTGGGGGAAGTTTACCTTTTATCAAAATAACGATATACGTTCTAGCGCAGTTAATATCTCTTCGGAACGACAATTCGGAGAACGAAGTTCTAATCTAATTGAATTCATTGTATTCACATACACGCAAATAGTTCTGTAAAAGTTGTTCATCTGTTGCTTTTGATAAACAGCTATGAGTTAAATCGCAGAACAGATTGGGTTGCTTGGCAACAAATTTACAGCAAAATAATGACAATCAACCGCAGAAATTTTTTTTTTTTTTTTTTTTTTTAATCATATCACCCCGAGCAAGGCAGTAACGCCACTGATGCGCAGGGGGCTACGTAAGGGTAAAAAGAATGGAAAAGAGAAAGCCGAAAACCGCATCCTAAACAGGAAACAAGGGATGAGCCTCTTCACCTGTTCAATAGATGTGGGTGGAGTGTGAACCGGGCGATAGTTTAGTCTATCTACTCCAATTGAAAAAAAAAATAAAATAATAAAGGAAAAGAGTGAAAAGATTGGAAAAGAGAAAACCGGAAACCGCATCCTAAACAGGAAACAAGGGATGAGCCTCTTCACCTGTTCAATAGATGTGGGTGGAGTGTGAACCGGGCGATAGCTTAGTCTATCTACTCCAATTGAAAAAAAAAATAAAATAATAAAGGAAAAGAGTGAAAAGATTGGAAAAGAGAAAACCGGAAACCGCATCCTAAACAGGAAACAAGGGATGAGCCTCTTCACCTGTTCAATAGATGTGGGTGGAGTGTGAACCGGGCGATAGTTTAGTCTATCTACTCCAATTGAAAAAAAAAATAAAATAATAAAGGAAAAGAGTGAAAAGATTGGAAAAGAGAAAACCGGAAACCGCATCCTAAACAGTAAACAAGGGATGAGCCTCTTCACCTGTTCAATAGATGTGGGTGGAGTGTGAACCGGGCGATAGTTTAGTCTATCTACTCCAATTGAAAAAAAAAATAAAATAATAAAGGAAAAGAGTGAAAAGATTGGAAAAGAGAAAACCGGAAACCGCATCCTAAACAGGAAACAAGGGATGAGCCTCTTCACCTGTTCAATAGATGTGGGTGGAGTGTGAACCGGGCGATAGTTTAGTCTATCTACTCCAATTGATATTCAATTATTGTATTGACATGTCGCTTTCAACATGATTACTCTATTCTGTATCACTTATGACACTTAATGACTGAACGGGAAGAGAACGTGGATGATTTTCAGCTATGAAATTGTGATAGCGGGTCTTGTCTGTGAAGATTCTACACGGTAGCAATAAAGAGTGTCAATACTTCGAAATCTGCCAAAAAGATGACACTATCACCATAGTTAATGAGTACTCAATTTTTAGTCGGATCTGTTGCTTATAACAGGAAAGAATTAGCAAATTTTTATAAATGATGCAATAATTATTCTAGTAAATTTGTTGATAGTACGGATATGCGCATATCATTTGAGTTTTGGTTGATCTTTACCTCTTATGAGGTTCGCAGCAAGAAACACTTTTTTATGGCATGAACTGTTATCAGCATTGGTGCAGATTAACGGGCTGCTTACTGGTATTGCAATGTTTGTAGTTTAATTTATATGTATTGAATAATCACGACAACGTTTCTTTCCTTCTTAAATGTGAATCTTAGTTCAGAGATGAGATCAGCTATCAGTGACTAGTCTTAATGGTGTGGAATTGTCTGAATTTGTTTACCTTTAAATTCATGATCATAAATCACGTGTATTTTTTGGTGCGAACATCAACTAACCTATCCGCTTGAAATGCGACAATTTTCAAATAATCTACGCAATAAAAAAGAAATAAAATTGACACACTGCAGGCAATTTATACGAAAATAATATTTGTAAGTTTATTTACAAAATACAATTAAGGTTCATAAAAATATGTTTTTTTTTTATTATTATTCTGGAGGGCATATTTTTTTTTCTTTTCATTAGCTTTATGAAAACAAATTATTTTATATTCCTGAAGCAAAACTAAATACCGCGGAGAAAAGAATTTTAAAACTAAGCGAGCAGTAACAATAACGCTTAATATGGAGGATAGGAAATAGAGGAAAATAATTTACTCCTGCCTGTAATCGTATTTAGTACACAAGGGTACTGGTTATTGACTTGAAAGACGAAATTGTGCTTTTTTAATAAAATCTGAACATCGGCTATTGCCACAGATGAGACGAATGCTGCAAGACTATCTATAAAGAAGTTGGCAGTGGATTTGGCTATATTTCTTTGCTTTTTTATTTTAAGAAATAATTTTAAATTTGTTCGTTAATGAAATTTGCGCAAATGTCCATGACGCTTTAATCCATTCTAAGTCTCTTGCACTAAAGTAGAAAAAAAGCAAAATGAAGTGGAAACATAAAAAGATAATAATAAATATTAAGAAAGAAGAAAAATGCCAGGCAAATCTGCTTAAGACTTCCGACAGCGCTTAGGAATTTTGAACCAGAATAATCGTACTAGAATCAAAGACAAAATTAACTCCAGATAAGAAGCAGTATTGGAAAACCCTATTAGAGAGAAAAAGAGAGAGATAGAGACACAGAATGAAAGAGAGAAATACAAAGAAGAAAAAAAGAAAAGAGTGAAAAAGCGGAAAGTGGCGGAGAGAAAATGGAGAAAAAATTATCTTGATTTTTTTTTTGCTTTTATTTTTCGTTCGTTAACAAGGAAGTGAATTTAAATATATTATTTTTTTATTTAAAAAATAGGAAATGCCAAGAGAACTGATTTTAGACCAAAATAGGGGGATTATAGTTAATGCCAAATTGATTTTTTACTTTTTATTTTGTTTTTTTTTATTAAATAAAAAAGCTATATTTGAATTCGAATAACGTAAAATTAGGTCAATATTCTCCAGTTATATGTGCATATACATGCACACATATACATTTTTACGGGTGTGCATTGCAACATATATATATATATATATATATATAATATACAAAACTTCAAGCTTTACATATCGGAAGGCCATTTCAACGGGTAAGTTGAACAATCCATCTCGTTAGCAAGAAAAGCATCATTGGAAAGATGACCGGTTGAAGTTACTTTTCAAATTAGTCATCCGATATAAGAATATTTGATTTTTATATGTATAAATATTAGTTCTGAAAATAAATAAATGAAAATACATTTAGCCCTCTGGAAGGATCAGTGTTGATATTTAATATTAATAGGATTCTTTGATATTTGCATAAGAGTTTATTATTTGCATAAAAGTCTATTTTTCCTCAGATATTTGATCAACATATATATATATATATATATATATAATTTATTTTATGTGCAAAATGTCTCGTAATGATTGAACATATTTTAAATGTAAGCATCTTGCATTACAGAATGATGTATATAGCACTGTATAGTTATATAACACAACTGAAATATATTTCATTATATTACCTAAGATTTCAATTTTACATCTCTGAGAGAGCCAATACGACGAAGAAAATATGCACGTGCACTCTCTCAAAAATAAATACACTGTTGCCTCACAAATCATGCATGTTCTTTTTCATGGTGGTGAGCATTACAGTTATATAATATTAAAATCTAACATAATATTTTGAAAACATGTATTTCAGCTATATAATAAATATATCTGGTTAACTATGCCATCTTAATAATCTAAATAGCTGCATTAAAATTTTCATATCATTATAGGGCAACATCTATATGTGTGCGTGTTTGTATGCGTGCGTGCGTAAATATCCTCAGATATGTTGGATAATATCTTCGAAGATGAAGACAAAACTTGAAGCAGCTAAAATGTAGTTCTACGAATTGATGCTGCGGATAACTTGGACCGAGCATGTCAGCAATGGCGAGGATTTGGAAAGGATGGAGATGAAAAGGAAATTAATAATGAGCATCAGGAAGAGACAACTAAAATTCCTGGGACATGCAATGAGAAAGTAGGTCTTGGAGAACCTGTTATTCACAGGCCAAATCGTGGGAAAAGAGACAGGGGAAAGCAGCGGATAACATTTATGAAGAACCTGATCCGGTAGATGACGTAACGAGAGTTGCATAGTGTAACAAGAGAAAGCGTGCTAAGAGCCACCAGGGACAGGGAGAGGTGGAAAGCCGTGATCACATACGTCCTGAAAGAACATGGCACGTAAAAAGAAGAAGAATACTATCTGTAGAGAAGACCAATGTGATTAAAAGAATGAGACAACGGTAAACAGTATTTAGTTTTAGTCGACGCGTTTCCTCCCCTGACTGACTTTATCAAAGCCAAAATCAAAATGAATTTATTTGAAACAAAGTATCTCTAAACAAAAACAAAATGTTGTTGTTTACCAGATAATCATAAAATACTCATAAATATTCAATAGGTCAACTGAAAATAATTTGATATTAATTTTCGTCAATTTTTCACATCACCTAATCAATATTCATGAGCCGTGTATAATTTCAACTAATTATCGACATTTTGTTTTTGGTTATTTCAAACCGTCGGATAAGACTAAATTCAGTTTTCCTCTTCTGTCTTTTTCGTAGTTATATATATATATATATATATATATAAGTATACATATGGACATACACGCTATTACAAGCACATATATAACGATTTGTCTGCTGTAAAGAGAACAACGTTCGATGTTACCTATTAGTATTAATTTAACTTTTATGATTTTACTTTTCAATTTCAGATTTACGCTTAATCTTAACCGAATTAAACTATACAATTATAAAATTGCGAAATAGCATCAAAGCTTCATAATATATAACGACCATAAACAACGTAAGGACCAAAAATTAAAACCCCGAATGACACCTAATGATTGCACAGTGCATGAAACTCTAAGTTGTGCAAGATAAGTAGTGGAAAAAATAAAGAAAAAACAAAGCACATCGTCTAAATTGGTTATAAGTTATAATTCCTTTCTATGAAATAATTTGTTCATTTCCTCAGAACAATTTATTTTTTCATTTTGTACAAATAATTTCTCGGAAAATTTATGTTTAAAAATGAAATGGAAATCAAGTAACATGATCCAAAAAAAAATGTAAGAAAAAAGTGAAAGAATCACTACGGCCAGGAGAGACAAAAGTTCATTTAGCGTAAACAGACAACAAAACCATTACACACCTACTCACAAACACATCATTATATATACACATATAACCAAAACTACGTATGAACATACTTACGCATGCACACATATATTCACATACACATATGTCCATACATACAGATATGCACGTACACATGCGTCTATGAATATAGACATGCCCTCATCTATTCAGATCCACATGTAAGTACTTTCGTTCGGATGCTTTATATATATTTATGAAGACCAGTTTTATACGCGTATATTTAATACTAACGCATATTTACGCAATTATACTAACATGTCTCACATATATTTCAAGGATACGCATATATTTACATAATTACACACACATATATACGTACATACACACATATATATGCTTACTTAAAGTTTTACTTTATAGGTATAATATTGCTCTGGATGACATGCATTGAATTTTCTATAGAAATATAGCACTTTATATTTTATATCTAGTAGATATTATTGTTTCATCATCGGCATCACGGATTTGATAAACACACACACACGCGCGCGCGCGCACACACACACACACATATGTGTGTGTGTGTGTGTGTGTGTGTGTGTGTGTGTGTGTGTGTGTGTGTATTCAATCTCGGCACCAGCACATGTTTGAAAATATGCTACGTAGATTTTACAACACTGTTATTTACGCCTAATTTCTAGTGAATTCTAGAAACTTAAGAAAGGAAACGGGAACGCAAGTTCAGTCTTTGCCGGACGACGAATCTCTTTTCATGACGTAATTAAAATAAAGAATTACCACCCGTCTACTCATACATTTGTATTCACTATAACGTGTTTAAAAGAACACATGTTTTCTGACTTCTAGTTAAGTTCGAATTCCATTTAAATTCGTATCATTCAACCACACACAAATAACCAGGTGAAAATATAATAATTCGTCGCTTCTCTCTCCAGCTATGTGTTAATAGCATGACAGATTGTGTGCTGTAGATTTGGTTGGAAGAAAGTAACGTCAATCTACAGTGGTAAAATCTTCTGCCTTGTCAGATTGCTCAAAATTGTTCCACATATGGAATTTTACTGACTGAATGACCGTATTACAATAAGCATTAGACAACATTTTAATCAATAGGAATCGCGAAATAATTTTAGAACTTGAATTGAGATTTGATACCTACCAAAAGAAAGATAGTGTAGACTAACCTGTTTAGAAAAAAAGGGTATTCTTAATTATCTAATTTGTTTGGAGCTTCAGAAACATATTTTGTAGGTTCTTTTTGCTTCTGCTACCGATATAAAATATTTTAGGCAAAATTACCTGGAGAATACACACATCAGTTACAGCAGAACAGAAAAAAACACTAGTATTCTAAACGATGCTTATGGTTACAAAACTATGAATCACTGATTTCCATGTGGTTAAAATGTTAAGGTTGATAAGACTCAGAAAACTATTTAGCCACTGAATCAACCAATATAAATACAATACCAAAGAAATAATGATTGTTCTTTTTCATATTCTTTTTATTTATTAGTTACTCCCAGAAAAAGCAAATATATTTTAACAAGTTTACAATTCAAATTCAGTACCGATATTTGTGATATTTATTGAGTACAAAAGTAGAACAGAATCTTCCTCCTAGAAACTGGAATGAAGCAGACCAACTTATCCTCCAACACATCCAACTGAATAAACAATTTTTTTCTCGACCAACGAGAAGAAAGGATATGAAATCATCGTCCGACATTTCCGAGTACATCTTCCTATGTTGCTCAAGGCCAAGAAACTAACGTGGAAATACAAATTTCTGAAGAAGTGCTACTTGCAAAGGGTTTAATGTTTTTGGCAATGAATTAATTTGGGGTCATCTATATGAAAAATGCTGCGATACAGAACACCAAATTTACAGTCCAAAGTAAACTATTTAACTGCTGTTCTTGCGTTTATCTCTGGGGAAATATCTATTTTTCTTTTTCGTCTAAAATGGATTTTATTGTTTCGATAGAAAAAATATATTTGAATTTTAAATCATGCTAAACATGCTAAATATACTGAAACAACTAAAAGCAGATGATATAACAGAATATTTTCTTCAACTCGCCTAGAATTGCAACTCCGATCTAGAAAGGTCAAAAATCAATAGTCTATCCCATGTTCAAACCACATTTATAAGCTGATCTGGTATCTGATTTAAAATGATGGGATGGAAGAGCCCGTATTCACAGTGTACAAATAAAAAAATCACAGCGGTGTTGAATGGAGCTGTAAAACACATTGGGTTATGAATTCTCATATATTTATGAGTAGCTTGATTCCACACAGAGTCTGTCTTTCTTTAACATCACATACTCGAAGTATGCAGCACATGTGGGAATAATATTTTAAGTAAAAATAAGCTGTAGAATAACAATAGAATCACAACACTTACCGGCGTAAGTGCCCCAGCTAGCAGACAAAAATAAAGCAGGATGTAACTCAATACAATCCCTGCTGTATTTACTAGCCTTCCCACGCAAGGCCGGATGTGACACATGGTCATTTTAATGTGGGTATTCCCGGCCATATAGCCGGGCCAAAAATATGTCTGTCTATTTTTACCGAGTCGTGGTTCTACCCTTCGGCGGAACCACGACTGGGTTTGTGCTCTCTGCTCGGAAGCAGAGAGCTGAGAGTGTTATAGAGTTATAGAGCAGTCATCCGAAGACGACTGCTTCAATGCAAACCCTGCTGTATTTACTAGCCTTCCCACGCATGGCCGGATGTGACACATGGTCATTTTAATGTGGGTATTCCCGGCCATATAGCCGGGCCAAAAATATGTCTGTCTATTTTTACCGAGTCGTGGTTCTACCCTTCGGCGGAACCACGACTGGGTTTGTGCTCTCTGCTCGGAAGCAGAGAGCTGACAGTGTTATAGGGTTACAGAGCAGTCATCCGAAGACGACTGCTCCAATGCAAACCCTGCTGCATTTACTAGGCTTCCCACGCAAGCCCGGATGTGACACATGGTCATTTTAATGTGGGAATTCCCAGCCATATAGCCGGGCCAAAAATGTGTCTGTCTATTTTTACCGAGTCGTGGTTCTACCCTTCGGCGGAACCACGACTGGGTTTGTGCTCTCTGCTCGGAAGCAGAGAGCTGACAGTGTTATAGGGTTACAGAGCAGTCATCCGAAGACGACTGCTCCAATGCAAACCCTGCTGCATTTACTAGGCTTCCCACGCAAGCCCGGATGTGACACATGGTCATTTTAATGTGGGAATTCCCAGCCATATAGCCGGGCCAAAAATATGTCTGTCTATTTTTACCGAGTCGTGGTTCTACCCTTCGGCGGAACCACGACTGGGTTTGTGCTCTCTGCTCGGAAGCAGAGAGCTGACAGTGTTATAGGGTTACAGAGCAGTCATCCGAAGACGACTGCTCCAATGCAAACGCTGCTGTATTTACTAGGCTTCCCACGCAAGCCCGGATGTGACACATGGTCATTTTAATGTGGGAATTCCCGGCCATATAGCCAGGCCAAAAATATGTCTGTCTATTTTTACCGAGTCGTGGTTCTACCCTTCGGCGGAACCACGACTGGGTTTGTGCTCTCTGCTCGGTGGCAGAGAGCTGATAGTGTTACAGGGTTACAGAGCAGTCATCCGAAGACGACTGCTCCAATGCAAACCCCGCACACTATGACTGGAATCAAGCTAGTGTTTATACAGAAATGCTTCCACTCATTTTCCAGCAGCCAATCACAGCCCAAGCCATGGACTATCCAAACTGAGCACAATGAGATGCTCCTGTGCACCATAAACAGTTCTGTTTCTCATTATTTATTGTATGAAGAATACGATTGTGGCACAAGGCCGATTTGTGGGGAGCAGAAAACTCAGCTTTGTCTTCGGTACCTCTCCTATACCTAGAAAATCCGACTCACGACCCAAACATACTTTACAATTTTCTCATCCACCTCAAGATCATGTCCATACAACAAAATACCTCAAACATATCAGGGACCTAACAAAAACCAGATATGTATAAAAAATCTATTGTGAATAATAGATACAAAACATATTTAAAAATATATCAAGAAATGATGAGTGGGGAGGGGCATGACACAAATTCTCAAAACAAAAAAAATATTTAAACAAATATTACAAACAGACATTTTTTAAACAAAAGATACAAACAGAAACCATGATGTTAGTTGGACCCAATCAACCTACAAACAAAGAGGCCGCTGTATTCTGCTCATAGTACAAAATCAAGAGGGAGTGGAGAGGAGAAAATAAAATGGATGGGGAGAATATAATCTTGACCCAGACGAGATAAAACGGGACAAAAAATAAAAACTGGAAAAATTAGGAATCTTGACCTGGATCATAACAAAAGACAGTGTTTGGGATAGGATAGGATTCACAGTCATTCTCATTAACTAGGTACACAAAAAGGAACTACCTTAACCAGGGGAGTGTTCTAAAGGAATCCACCCCGATGTGACGAGTAGATGTAAAAGAGAAAATCAAGGCTAGTCCCGTTCACGCGAACCAGGCTTGCCACATTTACGCACTTTTCGCTAAAGCATATACGGGTCAACCGTTTCCAATCAGATCTAATTTTAATTTTGAGCTGATTCGCAAAATATCGGATCAGATCTTGATGTAAAAGTCGGCCACCTCGCAAGACTTCCTTCAGTGGTCAGCAGCGACAGAAACACCATTTTCTTCACTCCTGAAAACGGGGGCGTGACATTGTCAAAGGCGTATGCACGATCAATGACCACGATCTAACGCGGCGCGATACACGAAGTCAACTCGCTGACATGGTCCCATAGATGGCGAACCCGAGATAAATGGTGGAAGGCGTGCATTGTCCCGGGCATTGTCCAGTCTCCTTCACAACCACCCAGGTTTAAAGGAACACACCCCTCCCAAAAGGCCACAAGCCAAACGCGATGGGGGCAAGGAGATGTAGAAAAACAATAGAATAACAACATTTACCGGCGTAAGGGTCCTAGCTAGCTTCCAACTGGCAGCCAAATGTAAAGCAGTTTGCAACTCAATACAAACCATCAAACTATGACTGAAATCAAGCTAGTATTTATTGGAAATGTTTCCACTCATTTACCAGCAGCCAATCACAGCCAAAGCAATGGAATATCCCACTTGAGCACAATAAGATGCCCAGGTCAACATAAATAGTTCTCTTTCTCTTGGTGTTGTCATTATGATCTCAGATTGTTCCACAACAGAGTGCTTATCTGAACAACAGATTTGTTCTACTTAAGCAACAGCATTTTTTAACACTTATACCTTGCTTACTGAATTATATAAATCACGTGTGGTTTACTGATAAGATTTTGAATGCAAATATAACTCATCTATCCTCTCAGTGTTAAATGTGAATAGAATAATATTCCAATACCACATTAGTTCCGTGCCATCAATTATGTTCAATGTACAGTTGCTATATTGATGGTTGCAATGATGACCTGTTGAAATAACTGAGTTTTTTGTCCCTGCATCACTATAAGATAAATAAAATATACCATTAAATAATCGACACAGATCTGGAGGACAGTGGGTACAACGGTTATACCTCTTTTTCCTGCATTAATACATGCAAAAGAAGATCCACCCTAAATGTCTAAACGAAGCAGAGAAAGTAGAAATGGTCATTGTCTTAGTCTACTGAATATAGATCTTCTGAGATAAGCAACATTAGATAAAGTACAATAAATAACGAGGACGACAAACCAATGAAATGAAACTTCAATATGAATACAACATTGCTAATCGCGTTAAAAGAAGGATCAATTAGAGGATGACAATTTTGCACATATATATTAACAGCTGGCAAATTTTGCGAAATACTTTAATAGTAAGATTAATATTCAGAAACTGGAAACAAGCAGAATTAAAGACGAGTATACATGGAGAGAGGAAATCATGTTGTCTATATATTCCTTTTCATTCAAACATAATGAGAGGAGTGTTGTGCTGCGTAGCTCTCAATTCAAAACAAAAAGAACTGATAGATCAGAAAGATCGGCAAAATCATGGAAGAGAAGTTAATGTATTTCCTCAAACTCGATGTGAGTATTCTAATATATTACAATTTTGCAGATGAAATTCAATCACCAAAAAGAATAACAAAATGCCATTTTTCGGTCATCTCGAAGAGTATGCGATAGTTTAAGAAGTACCTGATCATTTATTAATTACAAACCTTGAAGACATAACATCCCACAAAGAAAACTTGTACCCAAAAATATGAACAGTAGCACTGGAAATTTTGAATTTAAATATATTTATAATCAGGAAGAGATAAATGATGAGTCTGCGACCCTTAATGAGGAAGGAGGGCTTGGATAATTTAATACTCACAGGTCGGATAAAGAAAAGGAGAGGCAGGGGAATGCAGCGCGAGACATTCTTGTTAGGTCTGAGAAAATGCAGGGAGGAGCAGTGTTTAGAAGTGATACCAGGAGAAGAATTGTTGAGAGCAACAAGTAGCAGAGCCAAGTATGGTTTATGTTCACCTACGTCATGAAAAACACGGCACTTGAAAAAGTAGAATATGTTTCCTAACCTGTCATATCGCCTTCAAATACGTTCTCTGCCACTATTCTAATCTAGATTCCCTCTACATTTTCTACAAACTCTTTCAAGGTAATTTTCTGCTGAACTTCCATTTACGGTATCTATGATCAAGGAATTCAAGCGCAATACTAGATTGGCAGCAAGGTCTCATTTTTTGCAGTCAAAAAAGCAAAACATAACAATAAGTTCTGTGATGTCTTTTCTTGCAGTTTTTTGCTCGTTGTACTGACTTCCTGTTATTTGCTTTCCGTTCAACTTTGTTCTTCAAAATTTAGATGCAATATCAACCGTTATCCTATGTCTACTTATTTCTTTTTAAACATTTCATCCCGAGAAAGGCAGTTTTATTGCCATTGTTGCGCAGGAGCTACATAGGGTGAAAGTGATGAGAAAGAGTGGTAGGTTATAGGGGCTGTTATGGGGGTAATGCGGATGAGGATACTGGTTTGATGGAGGTGGGGTGGATGGACAAAAAATTTGAGAGAATGGACGCATGTTTGTGAGACAGGAGATGACTGTTGACCATAAATTTATATTCCTGGAAATTGTAGTTGCCGCGGAAGCAGGTATGCGGAAGTTAATTCCACAGGCGGGAAGTGCGAGACAAGACACCGTTAGAGTAGAAATTGAAATTACATTTTATCAGTTCCACTGTAAAATGTGGGACCTAGTTGCTAGTCTAGTAGATCGAGTAAATTCATACCTAGGTGGAACCGGTGAGCCTAGTCCACTGGAGCAGAATCCGTGTAAATATTTGTAGAAGAGACATAGGGAAGCCACATCACGCCGGAGACAAAACGCTGCAGGTAAGCTGCTAAGTCGGGATGGGATCACCTTACAGATTCTCCTTTGGATTTTGTTAAGAACCCCGAGGAGAATAGCTGGGTCAGCCGATCACATGTGGTGGCAGTATTCAATACACGGATATTTCATTTATTATTTTCGTTCTTAATATTTTTTTCATCACTTGTTTTTTTTTTTTTTTTTTTCAATATAAGAAAGCTATGCGTTTTAAAGACGTTACTGCCTTGTTTGGTTGAAATATTAGAAAAAGACAAACTCGTGCATTCTTCTAAACACAGTTTCCTTGAAGTATGTGTCATTCACCCAACCGTTATTCCACTGACAATAATAGGTTACTTAAGAAATAATAAAATCAGTAAATATTCTTAACTGTAGCAGTAAAGATAAATTATATAGGCCACTAATTTATGTAACTTATTGTAATAAAGTCAAAGTCGATAAATGCTATAGTTATTGATTATTATTTAGTTATTTTCAATTACTCCTTAATTTATTCAATGTAATCATTTATAATATTTTAAAATATTTATCAATTACGAATTAGTCAATTTAATGTAAATATATATAGATTCTCAATTAATTCTATATCATTTTTTAATTGTTTTGGCCATGTAAGTTTGTTGGCTTTGAAAAGGAAAATATTCTTTTAAGAAAATAACCAAGTTAAAAAGGTCTGGCGAATAAATAACTTATTTGGAAAGAATCGATAGATGAACGTCTGAAAAAAATAGTAGGTTCCATTTTGTCAGTCATTTAAGTAGTTTTGACAAATTGATTTGTTGATAGTAATTTTTCCATACATTATCATGTATGCAAATATGTACAAGTATTTACATATAGCTGTATATTATATAGACACAAACACACAGTTTCATATATATATATATATATATATATATATATATATATATATATATATATATATATATATATATATATATATATATATATATAATTTCATATGTGGTTATTAAGGAGCAGTGATAGTCCTAGTGTCCTTAATAGAGCCTGTATTGATAAAGCTACTGTCGACGTATATATCAACATATAGAAAAAATAAGGGAAGGGCAAGAAGCTGAGAGCAGACATATGGAAGACTGGAAAACCCCATTAGAAACGAAGAAAAGAGTGCTGGATTGCTATGTGATATATGTCAATCTGAATGGAAATGAATGCTGGACGATCTCATTCAAAGATGAAACTGATGATTGAGGCAGCAGAAATGCGGTTTTACAGAAAGATGTTGAACAAATAATGGACGGAGCACATATGCAACGATGAAGTGTTGGAATGCATGCAAACGAGAAGAAAATGCTACTAAATATCAGGAACAGACCAATGAGATTCCTGGAACACGTAATGATGAAGGAAGGCCTACAGAACTCAATACTTGCTAGTAGGATAAATGAAAGAAGAGAGAGGTGAAAGCAGCTCCAAACGTACTTCATAAATGTGGGCAAATGGTTGACAGAGAGCGGTTTAAAACCGATACCAAGAGATAAATTATTTAGAGCAACAAGAGACAGAGCTAAATGGAAGTTCATAATCGCCTACGTCCTGAGGGGTCAGAGCAGATTAAGAAGAACCAGAATATTGTTTCATATCACCACTGAGAGCATACTTCTGTATATATATATATATGTGTGTGTGTGTGTGTGTGTGTGTGTGTGTGTGATTAATTTTATTTTAGAACATACAAACTATAAACTACTACAAAATTTTATATTTTGTTTCGACATTGAAAGAACAATGTCACATCAAGTAGTTATTCATGATGGTATAAATGTCATTTGCTCTATTCCTTTTTACAATTAACATTTTGAATGTTACAATTATTTTCAACGTTCCATATTAATTTGGATATATAACTCGAAATACTTGAAAACTACTTCCTGAAAAAACAATTTATCAAACATTATCAGTAAAAATATAATCAATGTTGGCTAGATCTGATGAAGAAAAAAATAAGTAAGGAAAAGAGTATACGAAAAGAACAATAGACAATAACAATTACCATTAAAATAAGAATAAAATCCAATAAAATAACATCATTAAAATAAAATGCAAAAACAAAATACGAAAGGTATAACCACGAATATAATATACGAAATCTATTAAACAATTAACGTTTTCACAACAAAATTATATACGATATACAAATATCCTTCGGAACAAACAATTGCGCCAGTGTGTGCTTGTGTGAGTTAATGTATACATAATGATACATAATTTAATCGAAGTGTTAATCGTCCGACGCAGACAGAATCGTCCCGTCATAAAATTTAATCCAAGCGAACACACACACACACACACACACACACACACATATATATATATATATATATATATATATATATATATATATATCCAAGGGAATAAGGAACGAACGAAAAATGAACAGCGTTCAAA
This sequence comes from Ascarosepion bandense, assembly GCA_037127315.1. Lineage (NCBI taxonomy): Eukaryota > Metazoa > Mollusca > Cephalopoda > Sepiida > Sepiidae > Ascarosepion > Ascarosepion bandense. Next base: position 2,243,465 of record JBBBDQ010000821.1, read on the forward strand.
ATATTGATTTTAAACTGTGTTCTATATAGAATAGAATAGAAATGTAAATATTTATTATATAATATAGTTTGTAACATGGACGAATTATTTTCTACTAAAAAATGATTTTATTTCCTAATTTTAAATGACAGTGTTTCCTCAGATATTATGTAAAGAACTGGACAATGTTTTTTTCGTATATTTGGCGAAATGTTTGTGAGATGTTAGTGGGGTGGGAGATGAAGAATAAGGTTGTAAGTTGTTTGTTAGAATTTGAAAGAAAAGGGGGAATAATTAAATATATGAATAGCAACATAATATAGAGTATACTGCAAACAAATTAAAGAACAAAATTTATAATCATGCTACAACTACAAAAGCCAAAGTTATGATTCCTAGAAAGGACAAATTTTATAATATTAACAACACTCTTACCTTAAATCTTAACTTTATTTCATGCCAAATATTTAAAGTTTTATGCCGACAAGAGGTTTCCTCAGTTTAAATTAATGTTGAATATACAAAAATACGTGTAGACGTATAATTATGTTCACCAATTAGCAAACCTATTCCAACTTTATCAGATCTAACCCCACTTCTCCCCACCCCATATATGTTTCCTTATAAATAACCATAAAAAATAGAAAAGACAATACCTTAAGTTGTAATGTTATATCTGTTTACAAAATCTTCAACACGCCTATTAATGAACTCTATCTTCGACCTCTTCCCACTTTACGTTCAAATTCTAACAGACAAACTAACAATCCTATTTCCCCATCTCCCACTCCAACTATATCTCACACAATTCGCCATGTATAAGAAAAAGACATTCCACTTCTTTCCACACTATCTGATGAGACATTGCTATTTCCATGTCGAAACATGTACATTTTGTAGTAGATAATTTGTACATGTTCTAAACAAATAATTTATAATGTATATATATATATATATATATATATATATATATATATTTTAATCATTTCACCCCGAGCAAGGCAGAAACGCCACTGATGTGCAGGGGGTTACATAAATGTAGAAAGATTAATTAGAAAAGAGTGAGGAGTACAAACTAGTTAGAAAGGAACAATAGAAAGCTGAGAAAGCAGGTGCAATGACAGATACATGGGCGGAGAGAACGTGAAGATTATACAGGGGAGGAGAGAGAGCTAGAGTCCAGTGGCTAGTAGGTGAGTATTAACTTTGCTTTTAAATTTCTGGAGGTCATAGCCGTCAGGAAAGCAAGAATACGGGAGTGAGTTCCACAGGCGGGAAGTGCGAGAGAGGAAGCTGCAGGAGTAGAATTGTCGTCTGCGTTTGGCTAACCTGACTGTGAATGGGTGGGGCCCAGTTGCCAGTCTGGTTGCACGGGTAAACACCTGTTGAGGAGGCATCAGTGACTTAAGCTCATCCGAGCAGAAGCCATGAAAGTATTTATAGAAGAGACAGAGGGAGGCCACATTTCGACGATGGGAAAGTGGCTGCAGACGAGTCGCCAGATCAGTACCTATCACATTACAGACTCTCCTTTGGAGCTTGCCAAGAACACTGAGGAGAACGGCAGGGGCACCTGACCATAAATGGCAGCAGTACTCCGTGCACGGACGGATGGTTGACTTGTATATATGCAGGATGGATTCAGGTGGAAAAAACATCCTGGATCGACATAGTGACCCAATCTTCTTAGCAGTAGATTTTGCTGTGGATTCAATATAGTGCTTCCATTTGATTTCTGAGGACAGGGTAAGTCCGAGGAGGCGTAGTGTATTACTCTCCGGGAGAATCATCTGGTCCATGCTTATGGGAGGCAGAAGAGGTTGCCTGTAATGGTTGACAGACAGCAGCTTGGTCTTAGAGAAATTGAAGTTGACAAGCCACTTCTTGCCCCAGTTCACCACAGAGTGTAGATCCCGCTCAAGGTCAGCAGCGAGATTAAGTCTGTCCGCCACGACAGGTTTCTTACTGGAGCGGGAGTATATTGTAGTGTCATCTGCGTAGATGCCTACTTGGGACTTGATCTCATCTGGTAGGTCGTTGATGAAAATAAGGAAGAGCGTCGGGCCCAGGATAGACCCTTGTGGGACACCGGCATTCGTGCTGTAGGACGAAGAGGCACGCCCATTCAGAACGACCTTCATTTTGCGGTTATTTAAGAAAGATTGAATTAGGTCAAGCATGCGACCGGTAATACCATAACCGCGTAGTTTGCATAGGAGGCCAGGGTGCCAAACCCGGTCGAAAGCCTTGGAGATGTCCAGAGCAACCGCGCGAGCCTCGTCAGACTCATCAAGGGCCTGTAGCATGTACTCCGTTACAGTTGTTAGCAGGTCGGCTGTGGACCTGTCAAATCGGAATCCATATTGCCTATCGGAGAACAGTTTGTGGGCGGTGAGATGATGAATTATTTCAGCATTGATTATAGCCTCGAACACTTTCCCGAATATTGGTAGAAGACTGATAGGGCGATAGTTGGATGGGTCCGAGGGTTCACCACAGTTCTTAAAGACAGGAACGACTGAGGAGAATTTCCAGCATGCAGGAAAGCAGGAAGCAGAAAGGCAGTAGTTAAACAGTTTAGAGAGGACAGGGGAAAGTTCAGGGGCACACCTCTTAAGGACTATCACCGGGATTCCATCGTCTCCACACGCCTTATGGGGGTCGAGTTTTGAAATTACTCTGGATACTATTGTCGGGGTTATATATACTTCGTGCAGTTTGGCCTCAGTTCTAATAGGGAAGTCGGGTGGGTGCACTCCGGACGAGTCGAATGTGGAGTTGGATGAGAATCTGCGGGTAAAGCACTCAGCTTTGTCCGCAGATGACGTGAGAACACCAAATCCATGGATTAAAGGAGGTATTGAGGATTTCCTATTGTTGAGCACTCGTTTACAAATCCTCCAATAGTCCTTGGAGCCGAACTTGCGGTCAGCTATGTGCTGTCGCATTCTCTCAGCAAACAACTGTTTGGCGTCATTTAGGGTTCTCTTGCACTCACTGCGAGCAGATGTGAACAGGCGCCTATTGAGATCAGTTGGCTGTCTCCGGAATAGACGGAAGTAATGGTTCCTGTGGGCAATGGCGGCTGAGCAGGCCGGAGAGAACCACGGAGAGGAGTGAGGTTTTAAGCAATACTTCCTGGTGGGTATGAAGGCATCAATGCCAGCTTTCACCCATGACGAGACTTCAGAGGCACAGTCATCAACTGATAGGTCAAACACTTTTCCCCAAGGGACGTCGCAGAGGAAATCGCGAAAGGCATCCCAGTCAGCTTTTTGGTAGAGGTAGGAGGTTCTATAAGTAGGGGGATCCTGGGGGGAGTGAGATTGGAAAGAAATACTGAGGGAGACTACAGCGTGGTCTGAGTTGCCGAGAGGGCAAAGCTGCGAAACTTGACAGGCGTCGGGCGCAGAGGTGAAACATATATCTAGCAGTGAGGAATGCCCCGAGGGTGTGCTTGGGAAGCGGGTGGGGAAGTCCACCACTTGCGTAAGGGATTGGGAAATAGCAAAGTTCATGGCGTGAATGCCCGCCGAATCAGTAACAGCGTTTTCAAGCCACTCAGAGTGATGGGCATTGAGGTCGCCAAATACAAATATGTGGGCAAATGGCTGATAGGAAATAGCCTTATCTATGTCGTCGGCAATGCTATCTAGTAGGGAGCAGTCAGGAGAGGAGGGAGAACGGTAAAGGAAGAATAGGTAGCTAACCGAACTGAGGAGAGACAAGCGGAGACATATGTATTGGTGGTCGGTAGATTCGAGTGAAGTCACCCTAGTTATGGGGAGGTGTTCGCTGACATAAACACCCAGCCCATGCATGTGGACAGTGGAATCCTTCCTTAAAAGGGGAAGATAACCAGGGATGAAGAGGTCAGAGGAGGGAATAGCTGAGTTGAGGTTAGTTTCGCAGAGCGCGAGGATGTCAGGGGACTTTTCATGCAGGAACGCTTCTACACTAGCAAAGTTAGTACGAATGCCTCGGATATTAGTGAAGGAGAGGTTAATGGGCTTAGGTGGTTTGGATTTAACTGGTTTAGGGTCATTTCTGATGCAAGAAATGTTACCTTATTTGCATGATTTATATATATATATATATATATATATATATTAAACAAAATTTAGCTGATTTGCTATATATATATATATATATATATATATATATGTATATATGTATTAAAATACGATCTCCTTCGTGATGTCATCCTCAAGGTGCGCCACAAGGATAAGCTTATTCTTGCTGGGGACTTTAATGCTCGCGTTGGAAATGATGGCCAATCTTGGACTGGTGTACTAGGTTGTCATGGTGTAGGCAAGGTAAATGAAAACGGTTTGAGGCTTCTCACTATCTGTAGGGCGTTTGGCCTTAACATTACAAATACCTTGTTCCAACAAGTAAACCACCACAAAACCACCTGGATGCATCCTCGGTCTAAGGATTGGCATCTCATAGACTATATCATCACAAAACGAAGAGACATCAGTGACTTCAACATCACTCGCTCATTTCACACATCCTGCTACCTTTCAGATCATGCTCTCTTGCGAATTAGACTCTCATTGAGTTTATACAAGCGTAGGGTGTTTAGGTCAACAGCCCCGAAACGGATTGATGTCCTTCCCCTGAAATTAGCAGACAAGAAATATGAAATCTCTGTTAAGCTTGAGGCTGCCTTGGACTCAGTGAATATCATTGATGATATAGAATGTTCTTGGAAAGCATTGCAGAAGGCAACTCATTCAACAGCATTAGAAGTTCTTGGAATTCCGCGTAGAAAGCACCAGGACTGGTTTGATGAAAACAACGAGGATGCAAAAAAAGCTCATTAACAAGATGCACACTACGCACAAAGCCTGGATAGAGGACAAGAATTCGTCTGCCAAGCAGATGTCTTACAGGAAATGCAAAGGTGAGGTGCAAAGGGCTCTCAGAGCCATGAAGGAACAGTGGTGGTATAAGAAAGCAATTGAGCTCCAAGAAGCTTCTGACAGTAAAAACACCAAAGCATTCTATAATGGTCTTAAAGAAATATTTGGGCCTGAAACGAATGGTGCCTCAACTGTATGTACAACGGACGGGGAAACGCTGCTCACTGATAAGTCAGATATTCTAAAGAGATGGAAGGAACACTTTGAGACAGTTCTAAACACATCATCTGAAGTCGACAATGATGTCAACTCGTCTCTTCCACAATGTGCTGAAATTCCTGAATTGTCATTTGAACCAGCTTATCAAGAGGTACTTGAATCTATCAAACAGATTGCCTCCGGTAAATCCCCGTCACCTGATGATCCCATCCCTCCTGAAGTGTACAAATGTGGCGGACATGCTTTAGTAAAGAAGCTACATGCTCTTTTTGTGGAAATATGGAAAGCCGGGCGTGTTCCGCAAGATTATAAGGATGCATGTATTAAGCACTTGTACAAGAATAAAGGAGCAAGGAATCTCTGCGACAATCATCGGGGAATATCACTTCTTTCCATTGCTGGAAAAATTCTGGCCAGATTAATTCTGAACCGAATTACCACACATCTTGTTGATAAAATCTACCCTGAGTCACAGTGTGGCTTCCGATCTGGTCGTGGCACCATTGACATGATATTTTCGCTCCGACAAGTTGCAGAAAAGGTACGAGAGAAGAACCAGGAACTGTACATGGTGTTTGTCGATTTGACAAAAGCCTTTGATTCAGTGAACCGTGACGCTCTCTGGAAAGTTCTGCGCAAGCTTGGCATACCTGAAAATATGCTTAAGGTGATCATCTCTTTTCATGAAGGAATGAAGGCTAAGGTTGTGTCTGACGGAATGACGTCAGACGCCTTCGACGTCACAAATGGGACAAAACAGGGGTGTGTGATGGCTCCTGTACTTTTTGCTCTTTATTTTTCCCTGATGCTGAAATATGCCTTTGGTGATATTGATACTGGCGTGAAATTTCAGTTCCGTTCTTCTGGTGGTTTATTCAACCATCAGAGGTTTAAAGCCAAGACCCTTGTTCGAACTGAAATAATCCGAGATTTGCTCTTTGCAGATGATGCTTCTCTTGTAGCAACATCTTTCGAAGAGGCACAGTTTTTGCTCGATCGTTTCGCAACTGCGTGTACGGCTTTTGGGTTTACAATCAGCATTAAAAAGACAGAGGTGGTGCATCAACCATATATACCTCCAAAGCAAGTCGCGGGAGTGAGGACAGAGCCACCTGAATATCGTTTTCCAGAAAGACAACTGAAGGTGGATGGTCAAGCCGTTAAGTATACAAAGTGTTTTCCCTACTTGGGCAGCAAGGTGAATCATGATGGTTCATTGGATGACGAAATTGTCAACAGGATTGCGAGGGCTACACATGCCTTTGGGAAGTTGCGCCATCGCCTGTGGGATGAACGTGGGATCCGATTGGATACGAAAATTGTGGTTTATCGAGCTGTTATTCTCTCCATCCTCCTGTATGGCTCTGAGTCTTGGACTCCTTATAGACTTCACATCCGTCAGCTGGATGTATTTCACAAACACTGTTTGCGGTCAATCTGTGGTCTTAGCATTCGAGACAAGATGCCCAACGTTGACCTCTTCAGAAAATGTAATATTTCTGGAATAGAGCCATTCCTCATTCAGTTCCAACTACGTTGGACTGGACACGTATTGAGGATGACCGAGGAAAGGATACCAAAAATCATGATGTACAGTCAATTGGAGAGCGGTAGGAGAAATGTTGGACGGCCTTTACTGAGGTACAAGGATAAGATCAGGAGTAATTGGTTTCTCTCAATCTGCCTCACAACATTCTTGAGAGCAGTGTCTCTGATCGAATGGAGTGGAAGGCATGTTGTTTTGATGGTCTTCAGCGTTTCAAATCTGACAGTCTGAATCATATGAGTCAGAAACGAGAGAGAGTCAAGCGGGCTGTATTGGTACCTGCAAGTGCATCCCATAACCAGCACACTTGCACTCTGTGTGGATTGATTTGTAAGTCCCTTGCTGGACTTAGATGTCATCAGAGGCTGAAGCATGGATGAAGTCAGAGTTGTCGGAACCTCATACGTCGAGATCGACGGGAGAGTCCATCATATTAAATAAAGAAATAGGTTTGTTCGAACGAAAAAAATTGTTATAGAATAAAAAGTGTGAGAAGCCGTGAAAATTTTCTTTAAAGTGTATATTTATTGTTTTTTTAATATACATTTTATAAGTGTCCAGGCGAATAAATTTTTGGCTGTACTTATCATGTTCCTTTTGTTTCTGATGTCCAGCTTATTTTATAAATAAGTAAGTAGAAAAAATAAGAAACAAATAAAGAAATAAAATCAATAAAATAAAATATATCAAATATTGGCACGATGAATGGTCTGTGTTTTTCACATCAGCACGTGTATAAATGGATAAACAAATAAATAAATAAACAGATGAATGAATCAAATGCTTACCCTTATTAGAAATGTTTTTGGTTTGGGGTTACAATTTTAGTATATTACAATTATCTTCTAGTCTCCTTTGCTCATCTGTTATTCTTTTTGATCAGTCAGTTGGTTGTTCTTTATTGCTTTGACAGTGGTCTGAATTTGATGTATGTGTGTGTATGTTTGTGTGTGTGCCTGTGTGTGTGTGTGTCTCTATTTGTGTGAGCGTTTTTTTTATTTCGACTTTATGTTTTAGAATTGTTTTTATAGGTCATCTGTATTTTTTCATTATTGTTTGGGGCTATATTTTTAATTTGGTGTGTCTGTATGTATGTGTGTTTCTGTATGTTTTTCGTTGTGTGTGTGTGTTTCATGTTTTTTACGATGACTTGTACTTTTTTATGAATCTTTCTTCCTGCATTATTAATATTTCATTATATGTGTTTATATATCTAGATATAACTTTGAATTTGCCATCACTACAGTCATGCAAATGTTGGGAAACATATACTTTCCTGTTAGGTGATAATCTTATAAAAACAATCTGAAAAATTTCCGAATAATACACACAGGAGAAAGCACACAATACAAAGAGACAAAAGTTAAAATGTGGAGCCACATAATGAACGCAAGAAAACTAGCATTTTACAATGCTATGAAAAATAAAGAAACTGCAAGCATATATAGAGGATCTAAAGAAAGGGAAAAACCCATTCATAACCCCAAAAATTCGGGAATAATAGCGACCCAGGATACTGAACAACAAAAACAAATTCAAATGACCGTGAACCTAAACAGATTACAGGCAAATATCAACATAAAAGAGGACAGAGCAAAAAACAATATCAACAAATACACAGAAATAGATAACACAATTCTTACAAAAATAAAAGCACTTGCTAAAAAAAAACACAAAAATTCTTATCAGAATTATGGGAATAAAAATGTAAGATGAAGATGAAATATCCCAGAAAATTCTGGAAAAGAAGATAACATGGTTGAAAAGCACTACCAAATCAGGAAGAATTGGATTTTAAAAAACACACAACAGACACCAAACAGGGTATATTTAAGAAAAGAAACCGTGGACAAACACATACCTAGGAAACATAGGTGAGAAACAAACTAGACGCAAACTTTTCAGACCACATTACTATAACCCACAAACACATCCAATCATCAGGTACACTCACAAAATCACACCGAAACACATAATAACAAATCCACACAACAAACAATTATTTCATAACAATAATTATAATATTCACATACCTACACGTCTACACATACCAGGCCAAACATCAACGAACACACGTAAACGGCCGCTATCTCATAACACAAACAGACAAATCTACAAAACTTTCCCCAAAACACAGAATGTACTTTATTACATTACTATTACAAACTTCTGTACGGAAATACACTCACCCACCAAAAACCACCCAGGCATACAAACACCACATTCTTCAACCCAAACAACTACCACCGCGAAATGAATAGAGATACCTCACCATTAATAATCATTTCTTAGAATATCCGGTCAGAAGGAAATGACCAATTTAAAAAATCTCAAAAATGCAAAACTAATTCTCATCAATCTTACTTCATACCCTTTAAAAGAAGAAGAAATAAATATTCTAAAATTTTGTCCCACCCCCAAAAAGAAAATTACAGGCCTAAAAAATATCTTAAAACATTCCAACGGAAATTTAGACTTTTTGAAACATTATACAACAACAACACTACAGATAACTCAATAGTAAAAAGAAAATCTAAATATTGCCCTAACAAAAACAAAAGTTCAAATGAAATAAACATATTCTTTGAAAAAATCTGGGATACAGGCTTTCAAAACAAGCACAACACCCATAGCAATCTCACACACAAGCAAAGATTAGCACTAGAAAACATCCGTAAAAACAATGATATAATAATAAAGGAAGCAGACAAAGGCGGTGCTGTAGTCATTATGAATAAAACTTATTAGAAAACAAATATTCAAGATATGCTAGGAGACGAAAATAACTACAAAAATCAACTAGAATATAGATGAAAAAAATCTCATCATAAACAAAAATAATCTGCCTTACACACAGTAGAATATTAACGACAAAAGAAAAAGATTTTCTTACAGACTCTACTTAAAAACCAGGAATTTTTACGCACTTCCAAACATACACAAATCAAACACAAAGCAGCTATCCAGGAAGAAAGATCGGAATATATCTACACCACAAGACCCAGTGACCTTAAATTTATACCAATTGTAGCAGGACCAGTCTGCTCTACAAGTAGACTGAGCAAAGTAATTGATAATATATTAAAACCTTACACCACAAAAAAGTTACATCAGAAACAGCATACATGCCTAAGCTTCATGCCAAAAAAAAAAAACACAGATACACTCATAGTAACTTTTGACGTGAACAGCCTGTACAGAAATATACCCTATGAACAAGGAAAACAAGCCATTCAAATTTTGACAGAAAAACACCTAGAAATACTCCTCCCACGCTTCATAAAAGAATTTATGTTACAAAATATAGATCTAATTTTACACAACAATTTCTTCCGGTTTAACAACAAAAATTGTATACAAACAACAGGTACAGCGACGGGAACAAAAATAGCACCGAAATATGCAAAACTCACACTAGCATATCTAGAAAAATACCTTTTCAACCAAATAAGGCCTAAATATGGGGGAAAATGAAAAGAAGATTCACGAAATCAAGGAAGAGATTCCTGGATGACTGTTTTATCTTTTGGATATCAACATGGAAGGACATAAAGAAACTACACAATATACTACAACACCTGCACACCAAAATCAAGTTGACGCTAAAATATACTTATAAAGAATTACCATTACTAGACAAACTCACAAAAAAATGAAAAAAATCACATCATCACAGACATTTATCATAAACCCACAGACACCCATCAATACCTCCACTTCATGAGTAAGCATCCAAAAATCTGTTTAAAATCTATCCCCTATGTCCTAGCACGACGAATTTGCACGATAGTAACTGACAAACACTCCTTAAATTACGCCTCGAAGAACTACGAAACACATTACAAATAAGAGGATACCCCACCGCACTAATAGACAAGTGTTTCCACCTAGCAGAAAAAATAACATAAGAATCCCTCCGGAATCAAAAAGAAAAAAATGAAAAACAACAAAAAAAAAAAACACGAAAAAGAAGAAAACATTTTAGCATATGTTTCGACTCACATAAAAAACAATCTAGAATTATTCACAAAGATAAAAACCCATAGAATTACTCAACAATAATGAAAAAACAAAAATCTTGAAGATAACGAAAATAATTAGCAGCAAACGCCAGCATAAAAATTTAAAAGACATTTTAACCTCAACGAAATTTTAACAACAACACACAACACAGGATGGTCATAAAAATGCAACAAAAAAGATGTGGAGTATGCAACATATTAATATAAGTAAAACAGTTCCAGTTCGAAAACGCAACTACATTCGAAATAAAATCGGTTTTGGTCTGCAACTCGAAAAATGTACATTACGTTCTGAAATGAAACAAATGCGCAAATATATACGTGGGAGCGACACAATGCTTGAATAATATAATTTCCTTTTATAGTATCAATATAAGATTATCATAACAGGAAATTTTATGTTTCTCAACATTTGCATGAATGTAGTAATGTCAAATTCAAAGTTATACCTATCTCAAAACGCAGATTATGGAATATTAATAATGCAGTAAGAAAGATTCATAAAAAAATACAAGCCTACGCTCAACAAAACAACATGAAACACACACACACATCACAAAACATACACACACCCACATACATACACACACCCCAAATTAAAAAGATAGCCCCAAATAATAAAAATAAAAATCAGATGACCTATAATAACAATTCTAAAACATAAAGACAAAATAAAAACAAACGCTCAGACACACACACAGACACACAAAAACACAAAAACACATATACTAAATTTAACAACCGTCAAAGCAATAAAGGATAACAGATGAAAAGGATAAAAGTTAAGCAAAGGGGACTAGAAGATAATTCTATCATACTAAAATGGTAACCCCAAGCCAAAATAATTTCAAATTGGTATAAGCACTTGATTCATTCATATGTTTATTTATTTATCTGTTTATCCATTTATACAGGTGCTGATGTAAAAAAACACAAACCATTCGACGTGCCAAGATTTGATTTATTTTCTCCTATTTTAATTTCATTACTGATATTATTTATTTATTTTCTTTTTCTTTTTTTACTTACTTATTTATAAGACAGGAACTTGGACATCAGAAACAAAAGGAAGTCGATAAGTAACGCTATAAATTTCTTCGCTTCAAGAGAGGCAATTTTAGATTCGAAACACGTGAACCGTCACAAATACCATTATGGACACTTAATGTATCATAACATGTATAATAACAACAACACTAAATATACACTTAAAAAAAAATTCACGGCTTCTCAAACTTTTTTATTATATATATATATATATATATATATATATATATATATATATATATATATATGAAGGATATATATAATCACCATCTGCCAAGTATATATGAATCTTTGATTTCTCCCAGACTTGGAAGAACATTAGTGATTTTACAATTTAGTTATTATACATCGATCAATTTTCTTTTATTATCTTGAGTCTTCATTTTTCCTCTTGCGCCATAAAAACACAATTCTAAACAGACACACACACACACACACATATATATATAATACTTATGTTTAATAGCCATTTTTCTTTATAGTTTTACACTGTTATAAACACCTAGATATATATTTTCGCATCCCTTTTTTTTACATCGATAACGTCATGAAGCCTATATCTAAATGTAAATTTTAAATTAATTTACTTATCAGTAAAATGTAGATAATAGTAGGTGAAATTACATTCGGTTGCATTCCCCTTCATAAGCAATATTTCAGTGACGTTTAAATTAAATTCAGTATACTTAATATTTATTGGCTTTATATTCTGGTTCTATTTTTAGACAGGGCTAAGTAAAGAGTATCAAAATTATGTTAATGATATTATTTAATAAAGAAGTGAATACTGTTCAATATATTTCTCGAAATATGTGTGTGCATATGTTATATTATTACTTACAATATAAAAATAATGATATATGAATATAAAAGTTCTCTAAATATTAACATTATATATGTATCTCACACACATGCAAACGTAATCAATAATTAGTTGGATGATCATTTGTTGAAAGTGATGCTTTGACTTTCATCTTTTCTAAGTCTCAAGCTCACTTCCGACATCAAATGGAATGACTAAATTTGTAACATCTTTATATGTGTTGGAAGAATATGAGGTTCATCGTAGTGACATCATAAATAAATTAAGTCTACTTCCATTACAGAATTCAAATCGGAAAAAAGTTGAGTACTGCTTTCGTATCTTAGCTGTTGCTGCCCACTCGTAACTGTTTAGCCTGATAGAATAAACAAACTGCTTTTTCATATATTTTTGGCTTTTATGTTATAGTTAATCTGTGCGAGAAAAGTTAATTTTTTAAAGTGCATGTCTGTTAATTATATAGACGAATTTTTTCCAGGTTCCCACACTTCAGGAAATTAAGCAAGCCTGTATCTTATCATATATATCCCATATTCGCTGTTTACTCTTGAAATAGCTAAATACACCCGCGACATCTACTCCACCATTTTCTTTGCTTTGTTTTTTTTTATCTGCAGTTCCCGCCTATAAAAATCGATTAAGTTTATTTGATTACCTGATAACTACAATCGCCATTTTATATATTACTAAATCCCATTCACATTTTTGTACATTCTTAGAATCTCTAAAAACTTCTTTTACATTCACTTTTTGTAACAACGTGTGTATTAGTGACAATTCCTCATATGGTGTATCTACATATTTCCGTAAGATTTAATGTGATAAAGCATTGGTTATATTGAGGCATAACCTTTATTTATTGTGATATTATATTCTTTCTTCCTGAAAAAAAAAATAGAATTAATTGCTTGGATAATGTTTCATGTTTTTCGTAAATTTAAGCAAGCAAATGTCCAAATCATGCTCCTGAAATGTATGTGAATATTCTGAACTGCTATTATTAGATAATGCATTTTGACGATCGTGTTTGTCACAGAGCTGCAACAGCGGCTTAGAGACTTCCCACTGTTAAATCCAGATTAAAGACTAAAAACGCGAGTCTTCAATATCTGTACAGATTGATTATATTTCAATTTAAATTTAAATTTTCTTTATTCTTTGATTACACAGGGGATTACGAATATTGTCAGAATTCATTTTGAAATATAGTATTTTAGAAGTATTGAAATGAATGATATTTCCGTGTTTACATTACCAACCATAAAATATAGAACAATTATTTGTCGATGTTCTTTTTCATTTTATACTTTTCTGCTCTCTTTACAATAAATAATTAATTAATCATTTATTTTATCAATAAGATAATCTGACATCTTATGTAAGATTAGTGAGATAAGATAGATTAGAAATGTATATATATATTTATACTTTTTGAAATGTATATATATATATATATATATATATATATATAATATATATATATATATGTATATATATATATATATATATATATATATATATATATAACTTTCAAAAGAATAACATGATATAAAAATGAAAGTTGAAGTACAACCCAGTTGTTTTTTTTAAAAAAAGATACCCAAGTATTAACTTCACAGTTTATCAACAACTTTAACCAAAATGTTAAACATATTATTGAGAAATTAGAATGATAACAAAATCAAGAGTAGTAAAAGAATGCAGACCTCCGCCAAAGCAAAACAGATATCATCCTGATGATTATAACAATGAGAATAACTGTAATGTCTTTGACCACTTTCAAATATGAAAATACCAAAAAAGTGAATTCAATTGCGTTCACAATTAAATGCAAACATAAAATGAACCATGTAATATACAAAGATTCGTAGAAAAACATAAAAAAATTGACTTTAGACCTTACCGGATCAAACTCAAAGTTTAATCAGTCTGTGCCATTCGTTAGGCCAATCCTCCCTGAATGTTGCATTTTAACGTATCCAGCAGGGCTTTATATATCTTGACAACGAATAGAGGCAAACAAAAAGACAAATGCAACCCAATAAAATTAAACAAACTGTAACTTTAAGGTCATTTTAATTACGTTACTAAATAAATTCTTACAGCACACACATAATTTATATATATATATATATATATATATATATATATATATATATATTAGAAAAAAGTTTGCTATTCTACAATTTCATGGGTAACACGTATTTCACAGGCAATCCTGCGTCTAGTCACAACCAAATGATACAACAGTTAATATTCAAAATAATCCAGAAAGTAAATCACATACAGACACTCACCTGCCCATATAGAAAATAGATATTTGCAACGATAATCTAATGAAAACATTTCTTAGCTCATTAAAGAAAAAAAGAAAAAGAAACATATAGAAAAATCATAAACGGAAAAATATATAAAATAAAAAAGGAAACGAGAACGAACAGTAACGAGAGAATGGAAGTTAACGCATTAAATCGACAAAAGTTGTCTATTGCAATTTCTCTGCTTTCTTAGGAAAACATGACATGGAAATTTAACATTAAATTTACTTTATAGATAAAAGGCATCTATTTACGGCCTAAAAGTAAATGGTAAATCATAATTTTAAATTTTAAATTGAAACATAAATACTAGCAGTATAACATTATAAATAAATATAGTCATATTTTTTAAACTGTAATCGAAAAGGAAAAGAAGGAAGGTAAATCCCAAAGACTCGATCATAATTAATATTAATATTTTGATATTAAAAAATGGTCCAGGTGGATGGCTCAATGTAATTAATATTTAAATTACAGAGCCAATTAAAAAATAAAAATAAATTTTGAAAGATGGCGATAAGATGTGAAATCTCTCTTAGGGATTTCATGTTGAAATGACCATTCAAAGCTTAAGAAATTTCGAAATTTATTTTCATTATATATATATATATATATAAGCAAATAATAAATGAAATATTTAAAAAAATAATGATAAATACGAGTAGAAGTTTTGTCTGCGAAATACGTATTACCCATTAACTTGTAGAATATTTAATTTTTTTGTAGATTATATTACTCTGCTAAACTAACTATTAAACAAATAACATTGAGTTATTTTTAGTTCGTCCCTCTCGGAATTTACCTCACTTAAATACCAAATATTGTACGTTATATATATATATATATATATATATATATATATATATATATATATATATATATACACACTCAGCCATAAATATAATGCCACCATAATTTTCTTTTGAATAATGATGAACTTTGTAATATTTTAAGTATTTATTTTATAGACAGCTGGATAATTCTCAATGAAAATAGAATAATTCTTTTGCTTTTTTTACTTTGCAAAATTTTACAAGGAAAGAAGCAAAGATGAACTCGTCCGAATCCCCCTGAATTTTCTTCATTTATCTGTATGCCTGCTTGGTTGTTCAACACTGAAGTTATTGTTTGATATTTTTTGCTTATTTTAATTAAGCCATGTCTCAAGGTATTTCTGTAGAGATAAGAGCTCAAATTCAAAACTTCAATGAAGAATGTTATTCCCAATGGAGGAGTGCTATGTGACTGAATGTGCCCAGGTGTTCCTTTCAGAATGGACTGCATAAAAGAGACAAAACTAGAAGCCATGACAATCGAAAAGGTGGAAAACGGAAAATATCAGTAAGTGAAGAAAGCTGAATAATTTTAAAAAGCGTATGAGACAATAAGATAACTGCCTCTAAACTACAAGCTGAAATGGATAACGAAAATTTTGATCCAGTCCCTGTTAATTCAGTTAAGCGAAAGTTTCAAGAATTGGGTCTCTTTGGACGAGTGGGAGCCAGGAAGCCTTTGCTTCAGTCGGCCAATAATAATTAGAGAATATCGTGGAGAAGACAACACAAAAACTGGACACGAGGAAAGTGGTCTAAAGTGTTGTGGACTGATGAGTCGAAATCCGCAATCGTTGGGGGTAAAAAAAAAAAAAGGTGTACGTTTGGAGGAGGGTTGGGGAGCGAGTAAAAGACGAGTGTGTACAGTCATCGACAAAACATCGTGGTGGATCCTGCATGGTTTTACCATAAGTTCAGGTGATTTGGTTGAAGTGAAGAGGTCTATGAAGAGAAAAAAAGAATTCTATCCGGATTGCGTATTGTGATTCAAAGTTTTATCCTTCACCAGGATAACGTCCAAAATTATATTTCGAAATTGTGCCAAAATTATTTAAAATTAAAAGAAACTGCTGGAGTGGTGAAATGTATGTGTTGGCCACATCAATCACTAGACCTCTCACCAATTGAACTTGCATGACATGAGGTGGACAGGAGAAGTAAGAAAAAGAACCTAGTAATAAAAATCATTTATGTAATTTTATATATATTCCATTCAGAAACTTATTTATATAACACTTTCCGAATATTTTATTTCTGCAAGCACATTCGTCATTTTCAATCTCTCTCTCTCTCTCTCTATATATATATATATATATGTGTGTGTGTGTGTGTGTGTGTGTATGAAAACATTATATATTGTGTTAAATGCAAAATAAAATTCACCTTTGATAATGACTAACAGTATTGCAAAATGGATTTGGAGAAATAAATCATTTGAAATTTTTTGTAAAATTTATGTTCTGAATAGAAAGAATTATGAGATCACATGAATATTATACAGAAATATTCTCCTTATCTGTAATGTTTAATGAAACTTGCAGAAATATATATAACGTGTATATCTAATTATAGGGATATATATATATATATATATATATATATATATATGTGTGTGTGTGTGTGTGTGTGTGTGTGTGTGTGTGAGTGTGTTGGTCTGTGTACCTTTATGTGTATATAGATATGAGTGCGTATATGTAGAATCCTGTTAAAAACATTTTGAAAGATGCAATTTTTAGTGATATCAGTAAGAAAAAAAAACACTACTAGCACTGGCTCGAAGAATATTTGACTCATTTGTGTGCATTTTCGTCTCTAAAAATTGAATATATCAAACAATAATCGACGCCATATCAGACACGCAGTAGTCTTTGAATTTCCAGAAAATTAACGTGTATTGTCTGATATGAAATTTTTAAGATCACATCAGAAAATTATCAAAATTATTTTACTTTCTTAAAATAGATATATAAATTTGTGATAATTTATATTAACCAATAAACTATCAACAAAAATTTGTCTAACTCTTGTCTTTATTTAGTGACTTTGTACAACATGATACACTCCAAACTTAATTTCTTACTGATATTTTCCCCAAACTTATTCGTGTATTCATTATTACAAAAAGGTTATGTATAAACACCTAAAAATAAGAATTGTGATATTTGTCAATATCAATGAGGCAGTTTTGCTTGGTGTATTGACGAAATCCCAGCAGGTACCGACTGCTACAAAATTATAGGCATAATAAGGGGTCTCACATTATACAAAAAAAGTCCAAATGTAGAAGTATTCTATTCCTTCTATTCTAACTGAAGTGATTATCGTACTCTCAGAAAGAAAAATATTTGATCTAAATTTTGCCAATTTAATTTTTGTTATAAATTAATTTCAATTTGAAAGAAAATTAATAGTCTGTAATAATTGTTTTTTATTCAAATTCATTTTCTTCGTTTTATCCGTGCATATTACAATATATATTATTAATGCTGAAGTGGTTCAACATCTCACTTCTCATAGCTTACTTACTTTCTCCGACAAAAAGTATGGCTTCTGTCTCGACAGCTCTACCGCTGATATGGTTAGGACCGTACCGAATATATTTACCAGGCTCGCGCAAAGGAAAGCAAAGATCGAGTTCTTGCTAGGCGTAAGAATTTCGCAAACTTTGATATTCAGGACTTCGTGCAAGCTACAGCGTTATGCTATAACAGGTCGTCAGTTCAATTGAATTCAATCGTTCCCACCTAAGAGCTTAATGGAGGTCGGAATGAACAGGCATGCTTCTAGATCCTATGATGCGAATGCAAGTATTCCTCATGGCTCTATCCAACTTTTTATACTCTTTCTCATCTTTATCAATTATATGCTGGATGTAATCCGATCCCGGGTAAGCATCACCTCTATTTATTCCTGCATCAACAAGAAAGCTGCCCAGTCTGACAAAGCAAAGCTTGCTCTAGATCTTGAACAAAACCTCCAATATATGTTGTTTTGAGTAAAAAGTACTTTAAAGCTTTAAAAATAAAGTTGTTTTTCTTTAACCACCATAGACAATATCTCTTACTTCTCATCAGTAAGGATCACGCTGGTCTTTCTTAAAGCAATATACTGTGTCTTATCAGCCTCAATCTCTCAGCTGATATCTAGGAGGAATTTTTTCAATGAATCAATAGCTAACTTTACTGATCCGAATATCGGGTCACTGTGTTGTTCATGAAGTTTTTCCCCCCAGAATCTATTTAGCACATATACTAATCTACCGTACTCCGCTGAATTGAATACAGTTGTCATATCTGTTAGTGTCTTTGGTGTTCCTGTTGAAGATTACTATATCATTCAAAAGGAGAATCTGCAATATAACAATTCTGATTTTGCAGCTCGATTTTAGTCACTTTCTCACCGACGGGTTGTGTATTTCCTCTTTTTCTTCTGCAAATATTTTCACGGCTTTTGATCCGAAAAACTTACGTTTCTGAGGCTCTGTCTAAATGAATTAAACTCGCACTACTATACTGAAAAAATATCTTGCTCTTTTACAGCCAAAACAATTAAATGTACCTCCTAATTCTACTCGATCAACTTTATCTTACGTACTGCACGCCTCTGGAAATACCTTCCGTATGTTTGCTTTGCTGATATATATATATATATAAAATATCTACGTAATTAAGTGCAAGGTCAATTGCCATCTGTTATATTCTTGATTTCATTTGTCTTTTATAATTCCCCGACATTCCTGTATTTTTTCTTCTTTTGCTCTACTCAAACGGAACTCATTTCACACAGTATTTCCAACCTACGCCTATCCATTTTCTAACATCTCACGTAACTCGTTAAACTATCTTTCGTTCTACTCACATATCTATGCAAATATATATTTCTGTAGAAAATATTGCGTATTGAAAAAATTGAAGAGGAACTTTTCTATATAATGGATACACATGCCAGTATATATTTGCCACTAAGTCATTTTATGTATGTAATGGAATGTATCCTTTTCATTACCTTTATGCTGCAATCCAAAAGATCTCATAATATCACACTTGTGGTTTTCCTTCCCTGTTTGCGTAAAGTGAACTATGTGACAAAACATTGTATATTGAAAAAATTGTGGTGAAGTTGCCTTGTGTATTTGATATATACGCCTGTATACGTGTAAGTATTGTGCATGTATTTTTAATAATCCCGTGCAAAACATACCCAGGTGTCACCTGCGGAAGTGACCATCTGCAAACTAAGGGTGAAACTCCTAAGACTGAAGAAGCCCAGCACATCACCAAGGCTGCATTATGACACGCTAGAGAACAACCTCTCCCTGCAGAAAGAATACAATATCAGCGTCAGAAAGAAATTTGAAGAACATATTTGAAAAGGGCACTCAAAATGGGATTCACTAAAAGCAGCGATGGTGACCTCAGCGAACAACATAGCCCCATAGGAAATCAGACGCAGAAGAAAAAACGAGTGGATGACCAAAGAGATCCTCCACATGATGTAAAG
This sequence comes from Ascarosepion bandense, assembly GCA_037127315.1. NCBI lineage: Eukaryota > Metazoa > Mollusca > Cephalopoda > Sepiida > Sepiidae > Ascarosepion > Ascarosepion bandense. The sequence continues at coordinate 2,263,620 of JBBBDQ010000821.1, forward strand.
GAGACAAAAATAACGCCAAGACACGGAGCAGTGTACAAGAAACTTCACGGGGAGATAAGAAATAAATAAATACAAGCCAAAAAGGAATGGCTCAACAACAAATGCGCAGAAGTAGAGAGACAGAGGAGGACCAACAAAAGAGAGATGCTTAAAGAGATAAGAGAACTGACAGGACAAAAAACTTGCTCCTCAACAGGATGCATAAAATCCAAGGATGGAACAATCATATTAGAGAAAGAGGAAATACTCCAGAGATGGGAAGAATATATAAAGGATCTTTTTTGCGACAAGAGAGAACAACCGAGAATAAACAAGGAGATGGATGGACCGGAAATACTAAAATCCGAATTGGAAGCTGCAATGGCCAAGATGAACAAAATCAGAGCACCTGGTCCAGACGGCATAATGATAGGGCTGCTGACATCCTTAGAAGAATATGGCATAGAAAAAATTACCGACATAATAAACGAAAGTTATAGGAACGGAATAATACCAGACGACCTATGCAAGTCGATATTACAGCATTGCCGACGAAACCAGGTACAAACGAGTGTGAGCTACACGGAACTATCAGCTTAATGAGTCGCATTCCAAAACTGATTGTCAGAATCCTGATGAATAGAGCGTGAAGCAGAATCAGGCCAGATATAGGGCAGGAAGAGTGCGGGTTCGTCAAAGACACTGGAACAAGGAAAGCCATATTCATGATTAGGATGCTCTTCGAAAGAGCAATACAAATGGAGAAAGACTTGTACCTATGTTTCATTGATTATGCGAAGGCATTCGACAAGATACGACACAAAGAAGTGATGGAGATGCTCAGCAGCCTAGACATTTTTGGCAAAGACATAAGAGTAATCAAGAATCTCTACTGGCAGCCAACGGCCTGTATACGGACAGGTAACGATCGCAGTAGATTTACAAAGATAGAAAGAGGAGTAAGACAAGGATGTGTTATTTCACCGGATTTGTTCATCCTATACAGTGGAAATATTTTGAGGACCCTAGATGACACGCCAGGATTTGTTATTGGAGGCCACAACTTGACCAACATCAGGTATGCAGACGATGCAGTGCTGATTGCGGACACGGACAGGAAACTAGAAGACCTCATAGCGGTGGAGAGTGACAAAAAGGGACTACAAATACATTTTAAGAAAACTGAGTGCATAGTCATCAGCAAAAGGTACAACCCAAAATGCCAAATAAAAGTGGTGGATACCAGAATAAAGCAAGTACAAAAATTTAAATATCTAGGAAATGTTCTAACAGGAGATGGAAAGTACGACACAGAGATCTGAAGACGAATTGGTATGGCAAAGGACGCGTTCCAGAAGCTGAGTAAAGTACTAACACACAGTTAAATCTAACTAGAAACAAAGAACAGAGTTCTGAACTGCTACGTGATGTCAGTTTTTCAATACGGCAGTGAATGCTGGACAATATCATCGAAAATGAGGACAAATCTCGAAGCAGGACCTGATCAGGTGGTTGACGGAATGGGGGTTGACAGGAGTAACAGGAACAAATATACTAAGAGACACAAGGGATAGAGAGACGTGGAGAATCATGATCGCCTATGTCCTGAAGGGACAGGGCACATAGAAGAAGAAGAACTACTTGTATGCATATATGTGTTAGTGTTAATTTGGGTTTTCAGGTACATACCTAATTTTCCTATGGGAGTATGTGAGTGTGCGAATTGGAGTGTGTATATATACATAAGATAATTGTATGTATGTTTAGATGGATAATTTGTATGGGCTTATCTGAATGCGTATATATTTATATATGCATGTATGTGTATATATGTTGTTGTATGTATGTATATGAAATTTTCTCTGAGTATATCTGTATGTATGCATATATGTCTATATGCATATTTGAGCATTTAGGTTGATGTGTATCCCAAGTAAAATAGTTGTGTACTCCCTTTCATGTTTATGTAAACTGTTTTGTGATACATTTTGAGTAATTAGAAAATTGTGGTTCAAACCTCAGATGTAGCTGAGCTATATTTGTATACAGCTACGTTATCTTATGTATGAAATTAAATGCTGGTTCATCTGTGTGTGTCTGAATTTTTTTTTGTATAATTATATATTCAAATTATTTAACTGTATTACACTTCTTGATTCACTTTGTGTAATTTATCTATTCATAATATTTGGGTATTGAATAAATTTCCCCGTGTGTATTTCATATATATGTCTGTATATGCGTAAAATACTTTGAAGTATGTATGTATTTGAATGTGTGAATTAGAAACACAATGGCATACTTTATGTCACCTTTAAGATTTTGAAATTTATATTCTCAATTTGTTTTTATATTCTTCTTATGTAGTATCTATACTGAGCATATTTTAAAACAAGGCATTATGACTTTCAGGGTAGCATTGATATTTACTTTCATTAATCTGATAAAATAGATTTTTTACAAATTATTAATATTGTTTGTGTGCATATTCATAAAGAATATTTATATAGAAGTTTCATAAAAACGTCTAAATCCTTCCCTTGTTGAGTGATGGGTCATCTAATTTAATTGTGTATTTGGAAAGCAAAAACAAAAGAGAGTTATACTCAAATACTCCATTATTAAATTACATGATCCGGAAGTAATCTTCCGTCAAATGAAACTTTTATAAAAAGGAATTGATTTGCAAATACATTCATACGTACACACACACATCCATCAATATATATATATATATATATATATATATAGGAAAGAATATTAATAATAAGTTTTGAATTTAAAAATGTACTTTTTTTGAACAGTATTTGTTTATTTTTATTATATTTTATATTTCAGACCGCCCTCGGTCCTTCATCAGAAACAAGTGATTTTTAAATTTGAATCAGAAACGTATTTCACGATAGCGTTCGGATATTTTTGTTTACATCACGTGGTGTGTTTGTTCACAACATGCGGCACGTCTGTAGAGAAAGTCTGTTTGTTTTAGATAAAAATTTCTTGGAATATCTGAAAAAATTTTTTTAGCTATTGAAATATTTGTAAAGATTCAACACACCTAAGTCCCTATTTAACGCTAGCTTGTGTGTATTTAATTTTAAAATTCAGCATGTTTCTTTCTTTCTGCGTGTGTATGTAGAACTAAAATTGGAGTCTATTAGTAAACATTTGCAATTTTCTAAAGTATGATCAGGTTGATTAAAATGGGCTGCAATTGGGGAGTATACATTTTTTTGTCGTATATTTAGTTTGTGATTATTGAAGCGAAATCTAAAGCTATTACCGGATTCGCCGATATATCCACTGTCGGGGCAAATTGAGCAGAAGAGAAAGTAGATGATGTTTTTGCTGTCACAAGGTTTGGTGGGTGTAATTTTATTTTGGTGTTGGGTACAGAAAATGTTTTGACTGTTAGGCTTTCCACATTTTAAATTCCCTGATAGGTTTGTATTATTTAAATATTTGTTAGAAATTTTTTTCAGATATTCCAAGAAATTTTTATCTAAAACAAACAGACTTTCTCTACAGACGTGCCGCATGTTGTGAACAAACACACCACGTGATGTAAACAAAAAATATCCGAACGCTATCGTGAAATACGTTTCTAATTCAAATTTAAAAATCACTTGTTTCTGATGAAGGACTGAGGGCGGTCTGAAATATAAAATATAATAAAAATAAACAAATACTGTTCAAAAAATGTACATTTTTAAATTCAAAACTTTTTTATTAATATTCTTTCCTATACATATTAAGACAGTATACGTGGATGATCATCACTATATATATATATATATATATAATTGGCCAGTTGAAATATTTAATTTTTCATTTCAATTAATTATTTGAAACTTATTATTTAAACTGTGAATTTGTAATATGTGTATCATGTGTTTATTTAATAAGTGTATAAACGGTAAATAGAAAATTTTATTTTAGATATAAACAGACAATACATGTCATACATTATATGCATATGTACAATTAACATCTTACCTCTTTTACAGATATCAATAGTGTACGCTGGAAGGGAGGGCTTCCTAATCACTACATTGAATCGTGTTTCCATCAAAGTAAACTTTGCATGCCTCTCGGTATATGTCGCAATCTCATTAAAAGTTATCTATAGGAATGTTATTCTATAATTCTAATTTTGTAGACATTTACACCTAAGAAAATCGCTGCCCTTTTAGCGGAATCGAATCATGATAATTTCGTCCGTGTTCCAAAATTTATCCCAAGCTACGTTTATTCATGAACTGTCACATCTCGGATCTCAGCGATGACCAAAATCTGAAACTCTTCATGTCAAGTGTCATCTGGCATCTTAATCCTTTTTCTTCAAACTTCTCAGTGGATAAAACTTCCTCCCACATTCTTGTCACACAATGCATTAACCATTGGCATTTTACCAACAGGCAATACATCTTTTATAGTACATGTTATATTATATCATAATATAAGTTAATGATATTAAATATGAATAATAATAATAATAATAATAATAATAATAATAATAATAATAATAATAATAATAATATACATGGTATCACTCGTCATCATCAAATTCATCAAACAATGTATGTCGATATGAAAAACAACCCTTTACTTCAATCATATAAGTGAAACATATAAGTCTGGTGAAATAAACATTAAAAGAGGTATATTTCATGGTGATTCTTTGTCTCACTATTTTGCATATCATTATTAGCATTAACCAGTTAACTTAACAAGACAGAATATGGTTATTAAATAACTGAAAATAAAATAAGCCATCTATTTTATATGGATGAGTTAAAGTTGTATGCTAAGAATGCTAATAACCTGGAAGAACGTTTTCAAACTGTAAAATGCCTCATTGAAGACAGTGGAATGAAATTCACTTTGAATAAATGTGCTACAGCTAGAGATTTACGAGGATTGCTGTAACAAACATCCTCAATTAGCTTAGAACTTGCTGTAACAATAAATGATATAGAGCCAGAAGAAGCTTAAAAATACCTAGGTGTAAATGAGAGTGAAAACATTCACCATGAAAAATGGAAGAAATATTGCATAAAGAGTACTATAGAAGGTTATGAGTGATATTACATCTAAATTGAATTCTCAGAACATAATTATGGACATTAATATCCTTGCTATCCCAGTGGTTTAATATAGTTTCAGAATCTTGAACTGGTCTCTAAACAACATGAGATGAATGTATTCTAAAATAAGAAAGATTCTTTCTCAGCATAAGATGCATCATCCAAAGGCTAATGTACAACGTCTATACATACCCATGATGGAAGGTGGAAGAGGTCTTACTTAGCTAGAATTGCCATACAAGACAACAACTATTGGCTTAATAACATACATAAAAACAACAAAGGACTGAATGATAAAATTAGTCAAGCAACATGAAAATAGAAAGAAAAGATATACAATAATGAAAGAAGGTGGTGAATACAAACAGAGATTTAGATTTAGTAGATTGTGTAGAAAAGCAAAACAGAAGTCATGAACCAAATAATGCAGCAAAAAATATGAAGTAGAAAGCCAAGAATAAAGCTCTTGAACAGACGAAACAACGTTGGCTAGATAAATCTCTGCATGGCCAATATCCAGAACGTGCTAATAAATCCAATGTTGATAAAGTTAATACACATCGATGGTTACTGTGACTGACGGCTTTATTCTTGCAGCGCAAGACCAAAGGTTTTTCACTAGGAACTTTCAGGCAATTATTATACACAATAATGTAGATTAAAAATGTAGATTCTGTGATAAATACCAAGAATCAATAGAACATCTAATCTCAGGATATTCTGTAGTTGCTCCAAATGAATATATAAATAATCACGATAGAGTGGGGCAATATTTACATTGGACAATGTGCAAACACTATGAAAAATCTGTAAACGAACACTGGTATGAACATCACCCAGGACCGGTTACAGAAGTAGAAGATGTCACCATTCTATGGGTTTGGTTTGGTATGTTTTACGGCATATCAACCTGAATGGGTTATTTAATACCGACGAGATTTTTACAATAGATTTGTATGAATATAATAGTCTTTCTTTGTAAAATGAGTTTCGTTGAGAAACAGATATATTGCTGGTAACATTTTTTATACTTCACGTATTTTTGTTGGCAAACTTTTTCCTTAAAAAACGTGTTTTCATTGGTAACATCTTTCCTTCAAAAACGTTTTGTTGGTAATATATTTCATTGAAAAAAGTTTTGTTGATAAATACTTTCATAGCCTTTGGATATACAAGGTTTGGGTGTTAATTATTTACCCATAACTGAGACCCTAACAGGTGCTAGCACTCCTGGTCAGGCTGGATCTGGGAACAACAGCAATGAAGATGTGGTGACATGCTCCTCACAAACTCCCAATGAGAAGTCTTGCAGTTGGATGGAGTTTACCGTACCATTCTATGGTATTACTCCATCTACACAGACAGAAATAACTGATGCCAGTGGGCCGCACATTTTTGTTAAGAACCAGAAAGAAAACTTGCCTAATAATTGATATGGCTTGTCCAGCGGATTAAAACATAGCCATCAAGGAATTCGAAAAGCTGTCAAAATATAAAAACCTGGAAATTGAAATAGAATAAAATGTGGAATTTGCTAACAAGAATCGTGCCAGTGATTGTAGGTGCACTTGGGATGAAAGAAATTGGAACAAATCAAGACATTGAAGAATCCCTGAAAACTCCAGATATACAAAACATTGTCTTGTTAAGTACAGCCTCGTACTAAGTGGAACTTTGTCTTTGTAACGCTAGGGATGTTAGAGGAGATAAAAAAACATGAAATGGAGCCATAACACACCACACCACGACCTGCCGTAGGCCTTTCTGCCGACTTGGTAGGTAGTGTGACCATAGCAGAAATAGAAATATGATGAACAATGACAACATAATAATAATTATTATAACAACATAATATAAGTGACATTTATATAACGAAAAAATCTTTAGTATATAAAAAAAATTAACATACAACCTCAGTGATTAAAATTAAAACAATCATTCGAGAATGAATAAATAAATGAATTGTATTCCTTTTCCTCCTATTCATGAGAACGTAAATTGTAGGTCAATATATCTGTATATTACCCGGTTGAAATTACCTCTCTATATTTATTTTGCGGCTTATGGTAATATCATGGCGAAAAGACGTTTCTAGTAGAATCACGAAATTTAACGTCAAACTCGGCTGTTACCTAAATGGGTGACTGCTTGGTAATATCAGTTACTGCAAGCGATGATGTGTGGGTGGTGTCATTTATAAGAACTCAAAATTGCAAATATGAGATAAGTTTCAATTCTAGTTCTCAAACGCAAATAACCAATGGAAAAGTATAAATCCATATTTCCTTCCCCCAGTTATGGGCTATTTAGATAGGAATTTTAATAAATTTCAATAATTCTTGCAATCTTGAAATACTTTTTTTTGATTTGTATAACTGGCATACGGTTGTTAAACCATAAAAGAGCAAGTCATTATATTAACATATACCTAGAGTTTCTTTTCGTTCAACATCGTAGACTTCAATTTTATCTTCTATTTTTCGATATATACACATTTCTACAGTGTTCTTTTAGTTTTACTGGGTGATTAACTACACAGCAGTATTTTCTTTATTCGATGAAGATTGTGATTTTTTTCAAAGTCGGGAATAAAAGATAACTTTGGATTAGTTTCTTCGTTAGAGAGATAAAGAATTAAATTCAGTTTCTTTTTTTTTAATATATTTTTTATCTTTAAAGATTAATGCTATGTCATTCTTGGCATGTAATTTTCCTTGTCATGGCAACGCGCTGTAATCTTTGTCCTCAACTTATGAAGCCATTAGCGCAGTAAGATCTAAATTCACGCTAATTAGGCAACATTAATTTTTAAATTTCAATTAACATGACAACAAACAACTCAAACGCCTTCGGCAAAAGATAGATTAGCCTTATTTTATTGTCAAAGTTATTTTAGTTCTTACATCCTGTACAACGTATAGAAGTCAGAAAGTCAGAAAATAATGCAACCTTTTAAAAATTTAACTCTGCCAATTTGAGAATGAAATGAGAACGAACAATTTTGAAAGAGCTAAACTTGTGCAAAGGTTATCTTTTTACAGCAATTATGTCAAAATGATAGACGCAACGTAATCCGAAATAGCATATTAAATACGACGTGAATTTTTAACTAGTAAAGAAAATATTGATATTGCTATCGGGAATGCCATGAGAAAAAATACTATTGCGTAACTAAATTTTACAGTTATGCATATTATTATATCTTTGATGTAGTAACACTTGAATACACAAAAAAACAGAATTGATGAAAGGGAAGTGATGAAAACCAATTTTTTCGGTGACATTTTTAATGCTAAATCATACGGAAAAAAATATACAAATATTTACACGCCACACACCGAGAAACTATAATATACCAGCAGTATAGCCTGGCGTTACTCGGGTGTAATGAAAGCTTTAAAACAAATCTATAGTTCTGGAGCTCAGACTCTTTGGATGTTTGCAGAAAAAACTAAAAAGCAATAGTTGTTCCCAGTCAAGTCGAAACCGTAGATTGAAAGAAAAATGAATGGATGGGAGTAAATTTTGATTCCCGGTATCGCTGTCAAATAGGTTTTCCTTCGCAAAGTGTATTTTGATAACTAAATCAGTCTTCTGAGTAAATAGTATCATGTCTGAGACTAAGAACTACAATTATACCTACTAAGACAAAAACCAAAGCAAATAAATAAATAAATAAATAAATAAATAAATAAATAAATAGCTTAAACCTGATTTCGGTCAGACACAATAGAATAACGGGTTTTTAAAATCGGAGTCAAATAAGTCGTCCGATGATAAATTAACCATAGTAATTCCATGAAAACTTATCGTATCCATCGTTAGTAAATTGGAGAAAATAAGATATATTGATGGCTGAATAAAGGCTTTATGATCAAATTCGATACAATATCAGGTGTATCGATTTCCGATATCGGGTAAAATTAGTCATCTGAGAAGATCTGCTAATGCTTGAGACTAAAAACCATAATTTTAAAAACTTTGAGCAAATTCTGCAGCAAGAAACACGATAAAAGGGTTGAAATCCTGATCTTGATAAGACCTGATCGAATAATGGGCTATAGATTTCTAATATTGTGCGAAAACCGAGAAACATGTAGCCCATAAGCTGACTGGAAGCTTAAAGATATTGAGTGAAGTTTAGTGAGAATCGTTTAAAAATTGTGGATTTGTATACATGGCATACAGACACACACACACACACAGACACACACACACACAGACACACACACACAGACACACATCTTGTCTTTTATATATATAGATGTGTGCAACAACAGGTCATGTGAATCTGCAAAAACATTATGTTAAATAAATTAATAACATATCTTAATCTGAATGAAAACCTGGAGAAGTAGAATTTCTGCTGGACTGATAGTTCCCAAGACGTGCATGTATTTGAGGAGGTCGAGAGAAGATTGAAAGTCAAAAATCTCGAAACGTTTCTCGTTATTTGACTTCTATATTTTCTCCAAACGGCATGAGCTTCATACTTTTTTAGATAGAGATAACATTTTTGTATCTGCAACACCAAGTAAATGTTTGATCATGGGAAGACAATATTAATGTATTTATTGCTTTATTTTCCATCAACTATGTATTGCTTTTATGGACATCCAGCCAAGTGTTGAAAAATAATATAAAAGGGAAATGCGTGAATTGATCAGTAAATTAAAATCAATTAATGAGGCGCAAAAAATGTACGTGTTTATTCGCAGGCTTGTTATGATGTCTAAAATATAATAACAAGTACTTTTAATTTCGCTGAAACTTTTATATGAGAGAAATCCGCCATAAAATCATCAAAGAGTGTAAAAAAAATCTCATCATATATTTATCGTAAGCTTATGTTCACCATTAAAGTTTCACCTGTCTATATTAACTGAAAGATATAAATCAAAACAAATCTACTTCGATTGTCACGTATTTATATGAATATTAGCTTACAGAGTGTTTACTCCAATTGTTTGAGATAAAGTGTTTCTGTGTTACACACAATTGAATTCTGCGCTGTAGACTTCCATGTGTGCAAGGTTTCCGTATTAAAAAAGTGTCGTTTTTACCTTTCTAGTTATGATGAGGTACAGTTGCTTTCAAGAATGTTTCCTATTTGGAAGCTAAAAGGCATTACACATATTTATCTTATTTAATAACAAAATAAGCTAAGTGATTAATCATATTTTTAAAACAAGAATTTTGTTTTCACTCTCTGAAATATAATTTTGTCATTATTTACATTATTTATACAAAACCTTTTATTTTTTACATAAACGCTTCTGTTGTCTTTGCATCTTACCAAAATCAGGTACTTCTGGATACGACTAAATTTAAAAGAATTGTTAAATAAAACCTATATTTAATCTAATTCGCATTCGTTTCGTTCCCCTACGCACAAATACACTTGGAAAAAGGTATTAATTCTCCTCTTCCTCCTCTAACTACGTCATGAATAGCAGGCCAGATTGGGTTTTAAAAACTTGTTTGGAATCAGGTCTACAACAAAACGTAATGGCTACGTACAGCATAAAAAATCTTCTGCCTAGTCAGTCATGTTTCGAAAGAGACATGACTGCACAAGTGTGTAGAATGTATGCCAATTAACTGACTGATTCTCTCGGAATAAGAATGTTTTAAACTGAAATGTTTACTAAATAAGATATAACTAAAACAGGAGTAGGAATATAAAATAGTAATCATAATAAAATTATGTAAAATAAAACTAACCAGCTGCAGGAAATTGATAACTACTGCTGGTATTGAACTGCTATACAGCAATATAGATATTTATCTGCCACCCCACTTGAGACCAAATGTGGTAAAGAGACTTTTAATTTAAGTAATGTGAACCATATAGCTCGGCCAAGATTTGAATCGCTAATATTCTACAGAATAGACTTTACATCTCGGCGCAGCATCGAGTGTGTTAGACTCTGCCCAAAGGGAGAGTGTCAGACAATGTCAAAATTGCGTCTAAGCGAAATTAATCCCTAGAGATCAATATAAGCATTTAGTTGGCTCTCCACCTAAGACTAATATTACACAAAGTCTTTTTTAATTTAGGTAATCCGAGCCATATAGCTTTGGCGGAGATTCGGTTGGGTTATTCTTTGATAGAGGGCATTGAGTCCGACAATGTCAGAGTTACGTCTAAGTGAAGTTAATCCCTAGAGATCAATATAAGCATTTAGTTGCCTCTCCACTTAAGACTAATATTGCACAAAGTCTTTTTTTTAATTTAGGTAATCCGAGCCATATAGCCTTTGGCGGTGCTTCAGCTGGGTTATTCTTTGATAGAGGGCATTGAGTCCGACAATGTCAGAGTTACGTCTAAGTGAAGTTAATCCCTAGAGATCAATATAAGCATTTAGTTGCCTCTCCACTTAAGACTAATATTGCACAAAGTCTTTTTTTTAATTTAGGTAATCCGAGCTATATAGCTTTGGTGGAGCTTTGGCGTAGCTTCAGCTGGGTTATTATTTGAGAGAGAGCAGAGAGTCCGACAATGTCAGATTTGCGTCTAAGTGAAGTTAATCCCTAGAGATCAATATAAGCATTTAGTTGTCTCTCCACTTAAGACTAATATTGCACAAAGTCTTTTTTAATTTAGGTAATCCGAGCCATATAGCTTTGGCGGAGCTTCAGCTGGGTTATTCTTTGATAGAGAGCAGAGAGTCCGACAATGTCAGAGTTGCGTCTAAGTGAAGTTAATCCCTAGAGATCAATATAAGCATTTAGTTGCCTCTCGACTTAAGACTAATATTGCACAAAGTCTTTTTTAATTTAGGTAATCCGAGCCATATAGCTTTGGCGGTGCTTCAGCTGGGTTATTCTTTGATAGAGAGCATTGAGTCCGACAATGTCAGAGTTACGTCTAAGTGAAGTTAATCCCTAGAGATCAATATATGCATTTAGTTGGCTCTACACTTAAGACTAATATTGCACAAAGTCTTTTTTTTAATTTTGGTAATCCGAGCCATATAGCTTTGGCGGAGTTTCAGCTGGGTTATTCTTTGATAGAGAGCAGAGAGTCCGACAATGTCAGATTTGCGTCTAAGTGAAGTTAATCCCTAGAGATCAATATAAGCATTTAGTTGCCTCTCCACTTAAGACAAATATTGCACAAAGTCTTTTTTAATTTAGGTAATCCGAGCCATAGAGCTTTGGCGGACATTCGGCTGGGTTATTCTTTGATAGAGAGCATTGAGTCCGACAATGTCAGAGTTACGTCTAAGTGAAGTTAATCCCTAGAGATCAATATATGCATTTAGTTGGCTCTACACTTAAGACTAATATTGCACAAAGTCTTTTTTTTAATTTTGGTAATCCGAGCCATATAGCTTTGGCGGAGTTTCAGCTGGGTTATTCTTTGATAGAGAGCAGAGAGTCCGACAATGTCAGATTTGCGTCTAAGTGAAGTTAATCCCTAGAGATCAATATAAGCATTTAGTTGCCTCTCCACTTAAGACAAATATTGCACAAAGTCTTTTTTAATTTAGGTAATCCGAGCCATAGAGCTTTGGCGGACATTCGGCTGGGTTATTCTTTGATAGAAAGTAGAGTGTCCGACAATGTCAGAGTTGATGTCTAAGTGAAGATAATGCCTAGAGATCAATAAAAGCATTTAATTGCCTCTCCACTTAAGACTCATATTGCACAAAGACTTTTTCTAATTTAGGTAATCCGAGCCATATAGCTTTGGCGGGGCTTCAGCTGGATTATTCTTTGATAGAGAGCAGAGAGTCCGACAATGTCAGAGTTGCATCTAAGTGAAGTTAATCCCTAGAGATCAATATAAGCATTTAGTTGTCTCGCCACTTAAGACTAATATTGCACAAAGTCTTTTTTTAATTTAGGTAATCTGAGTTATATAGCTTTGGCGGATCTTTGGCGTAGCTTCAGCTGGGTTATTATTTGATAGAGAGCAGAGAGTCCGACAATGTCAGATTTGCGTCTAAGTGAAGATAATCCCTAGAGATCAATATAAGCATTTAGTTGCCTCTCCACTTAAGACTAATATTGCACAAAGTCTTTTTTAATTTAGGTAATCCGAGCCATATAGCTTTGGCGTAGCTTCATCTGGGTTATTCTTTGATAGAGAGCAGAGAGTCCGACAATGTCAGAGTTGCGTCTAAGTGAAGTTAATCCCTAGAGATCAATATAAGCATTTATTTGCCTCTCCACGTAAGACTAATATTGCACAAAGTCTTTTTAAATTTAGGTAATCCGAGCCATATAGCTTTGGCGGAGTTTCAGCTGGGTTATTCTTTGATAGAGAGCAGAGAGTCCGACAATGTCAGAGTTGCATCTAAGTGAAGTTAATCCCTAGAGATCAATATAAGCATTTAGTTGCCTCTCCACTTAAGATTAATATTACACAAAGTCTTTTTAAATTTAGGTAATCCGAGCCATATAGCTTTGGCGGGGCTTTGGCGGAGCTTCAGCTGGGTTATTCTTTGATAGAAAACAGTGAGTCCGACAATGTCAAAGTTACGTCTAAGTGAAGTTAATCCCTAGAGATCAATATAAGCATTTAGTTGCCTCTCCACCTAAGACTAATATTGCACAAAGACTTTTTCTAGTTTAGGTAATCCGAGCCATATCGCTTTGGCAGAGCTTCAGCTGGGTTATTCTTTGATAGAAATCAGAGAGTCCGACAATGTCAAAGTTGCATACGAGCGAAGTGAATGGCTACAGAATATTATAACCCGCTTCACAATAGGTTGCAAATGATTCATGAGGATTAGGACATACGCATTGATGTTCATACGTATGCATATAGCATTAAGCGGTCAAGGTCCGGCATATTTTCCTGACCCGTGTAGAACCTAGTAAAACCTGTTGTAGTTATAGCCCTAATATCCCCGGTTATGACTACTATTAAACAAACACTTTAGTTTATGTGATGCTTTTCTCTGTCTTCCACGTCTTCTATGATTCTCGTCAATATTCCCGCAACCTCTAATCTTCCGAAAATTCTGATGGACATTGATGGTCATTTTTATTTTTATTTTCTTTAAACACGTCAAGTTACTCGCATAAGTAATCAACGATATTCTTATAATCATTTGTATAATGATATTTCTGTCAGTTTTGTCTCTTCTCAGTCAGTGATTCTGTGGGCTAACAATTTTTGCCATGCAAATGTGTCAATACTATATACATATCATACAGGTATCTTTGTCTTCAAGGATCTCTTTTAAAGTGTAATATACTCAGAACTCGCAAAACTTAGAAAAAAGTGTTTGAGAAACATAACGACAACTCTCGCAAAATAAAATATTATCATGATAAGCATGAATACTGAAGAGAACTGCTCACACTTTCACGTAGAATTTCACTTATCTATAGGTTAAACATCAATAGAAATTTTGATACTAGAAATAATAAGAATACCATTAATGCGTTTAACACTAGTAACAATTGCGAGGTATTATAATGGCAAAATTACTGATAACAGAAAGAAAATTGGATGCGACAAAAGAATAAATGGAAATAAGCCGTAGTTGAGATAACGAAAAAGGATTTATTTCCTGTGATTTACAATTTCCGATGGCTTTCTTGTTACTGATCATTGGAATGAAATCGAGGATGATTCTGGGTTTATTCAACAATAGTAGTTGAATCAAGGGGAAAATCAACACATGTATGTAGTTGTGTGAGGTAGACTCGTAGAATAGATATACTGATTATGGAATTGAATTAGTCGAATATAAGTCAGCGTTTTCTTTTTTGCTAGCTGAACAAACCGCTGTTAAGGAAGTATGTTTTGTTGAAGCTGTTAGTCTGGTTAGTCATGTAGTCTGCCTCACTCTGTTAGTCATGCCTGCGTTGGAATCTCTGTCGTCCACGTCAGCAGGTTGGGACCTAACTTCGTGAGTGAAATCTAGTTTGTGTTAATAGAAATCAGATAATAAACGGCTTCTGTACTAAGAGTGTAAAAGAATAAGAACAACAAAAAACATGAAAAACATCAACAGCAAAGTCCTAATTCCACGGTTTCGCTACTTGAGTTTTTTCATGACTCGCAGTTTTTAAATTTATGATAATCTAATAGTTTTGCGTGGTTAACGACAGCAAAATGCATTTGGGATTCTTGCATTTGCATTGATAAAGATTTGAGCTCAGCTACATCTAAAGTAGGCGCTTAAAACACAATAACAATTCTCATTAGCGTAATGTTTGAAATATATATATATATATATATATATTTAGCCGTTAGTATTTATTCCTGAAATAAAAATAATAGTCATTTGAAAGATAACAATAGAGTACCAAACGAATAAATTATCGGAAGGCAAATGGGGAAAATAAGACAAAAAGATTTTAATTTCACTGGCAATTTGTACACAAAAGAAACTAAAGACATAGAAAATAAACTATTGTTGATACTTCAAGAGTAGGAATATAATGTATTATTGATAATTTTCGTAATTATTTCTACTCCACATTTCATTTCTTACTTATTATTTATTCATACAAGCAAGACTAAAGATAACAGGAAAATATTTTAATTACATAATGTGGCTGTTTGGGTTATAATGACCAATTACCTTTTAATAAGATTACATTGAAAGACTTCATCAATGCAAATAAAAATAATTGTACTGCCTGGATATCATAAAGTATTCGATAGTGTACCACATAAATATGTACTAGGTATCACCCGTTGTCATCAATTGAATCAAGCAACGTATGTCTACACCTTACCATACTCATATAAGTGAAAACTGTATGTCTGGTAAAATAAATATCAATAGTGGAATATTTCAACATGACAATTTGTCTCCTTACTCTTTTGCATATCAGTAATAGTTTTAACTAGCCAGCTTAACAAGAGAAAATCTAATTAAAATAAGGTCAAATAATCCATCTATTTTACCTAGATGACTTAAAGTTGTATGCTAAGAATGACAGTGACCTGGAATATTTTCTGCAAACTGTAAGATGCTTCAGTAAAAATACTGGAATAAAATTCAATTTGAAAAAATGTGCTAATGCTACAGTTTTGTGAAGATCTCTACAACAAATATTCTCTGTTAGCTTAGCTGCAGCTGAGCAACTACAATTTAGAGGAATAAGTTTATAAGTACTGCAGTGGAAATGAAAATGAAAGAATTCACCATGAGAAAAAGAAAGTAATAGTGAGGAAAGTGTACTATAGAAGGGTGCGACTGATATTAAAACTGAAGTAAATTCTCAGAATAGATTTATGAACTGCAATAAACTTTGCATCTCAGTGGTCTAATATAGTTTCATAAACTTGAACATAATTTTAAATGATATCAGACAAATGGATTCTAGAAAAAGAAGGCTTCTTTCTAAGTATAAGATGCATTATCCAAGTGCTGAAGTAAATCATCTATACATACTCCATACAAAACAATAACTTTGTTTAAGAACTTACATGGAAAGACAACGGACAGGATGATACAATTAGTCATACAACATACAAACAGAATGAAAAAGTATTCACTAATGAAAGAAGGCAGTAAATACAAACAATAAAAACATTTAGTATATTGTGTAGAAAAACAAAGCAGAAGTCAAGAAACAACTATTGTTGCAGAAATATGAAAAAAAACCCACAAAAATAACAAAGAAATGCATTTTCAACAGATGAAACAACGCTCGCAAAACAATCCATGCCCAATATCCAAAACATGCTAATAAACTAGATCCTGATAAAGTTATTACTCATCGATTGTTATAAAAATCTACATTGAAGTGTGAAACTAAAGACTTTATTCTGGCAGCGCAAATCCTGACTCTCTTCAATAAAAACTTTCATCCAAATATCATACATAAAAATGTGAAACTAAAAAGCAGGTTATCTGAGAGATATCGGAAAACAATAGACCTTCTATGTCCTTTACTTGCCCCAAATAAATATAAAAATCTTCCCTATAGTGTGGGGCAATAATTACACTGGACAATGTGCAAGAATTGGAAAGTATGTAAACAAACATTGGTATGAACATCTCTCAGCACGGGTTACAGAAATAGAAGATATCATCATTCTATGAAATTACACAATCTACACAGACAAAAAAATTAAAACGAAGAGGACGGAAATTATTGTAAAGAAAAAGCAAGAAGAAACTTACCAACTACATGTGTAGCAGATAACATAGAAACCAAAGAATTTGAAAAACAATCAAAATATACAGACGTAGAAAAATACATAAAAATAATAAAATTGAAAACAAGAATAATAACAGTAATAGCATTTGCTCTTGGAATTATAAAAAAATGGAACAAACAACAGATTAAAAGAAACACGTGAAAATCCAGTCTTAAAATATAGACAACAGATTGTCTTAAGTACAAGCCAACACACTAAGAATAACTTTGTCTATGTAACGCTAGGGATATAATGGGACAGAGAAAAAACATGAACTGCCTTAAGTCTTTTCCCAAACATGGCAAAATAATGTGAACATAAATCGCTTTGTGATGAAAATGATATCATACAAATAAGAGCGCTTGATTGAGTAGTTAGAACGTGCGAATCTGACAATCGTCGACATGTATGTAGACATAGATGTTTGATATTTTAGTTTTTTATGTGTCGGAACTTTCTGGGACCTACGCGATTGTAACCTTTCACGTCTCCGTATTTAGTGTAGCACTTAACACACTTTCTTTTGTTACATTTTGCAAATTTTCCTCTATCATCCCCTTGATCAAACCCATCACGCATTCTGATTTTTTTCTCTGTCTGTTCTGTGAGTATCAGATTCTGCAAACCTTCTTTCCTCTAGATATGTAACAGGATTTTTGCGGTATTTCCTGGTGTTATGTACCAATTTCATTTTTTTTATATCCTCTCCAAAACCACGTAGTTGCTAATATGTACTTGGCATTTTGGAATTCTTTTTTTTTTCTGATGAATCTTTCATTAATTTTAAGCAATAGTGATAAGAAAAACAGCTGCCAGAAAATGAGACTGAGGCTTTGTGTGCACAGACCTAATTAAAGATACAGATCACCAAAGTTTATGCTTCTTCTCAGCAAAGATATCTACAGTTTGCTCCGTTCTTTAGGGTATAAGGGAAAGTTTTTGTCTGTGGATTGAGTAGTCATCTATCCTTTAGCTATAGAATAGGCTCAGTTGCCTTGATGGACAATAAAATTGAAATGAATTTAGAACATAATAATATTAATAAATAAAATATTAACAGCACGGCTAATATATATATATATATATATATATATATATATATATATATATATATATATATATAAGGCTACGTTGATGTTTGACTTTTCTTAAAATATTAAAAGATCTCCCTTACCGAAAGTTGTGTATGGGCCTATTAAGTACTGATACAAAATATTAGATCAAATACTTCAACCTTTTGTTGAGCGTTTGGCATCAAATATCGCAGACAAAAGTTTACTAAAAATTCTTCGTTTTTGCAAGATTTGGCATGAATATTAGTAATAAAACCAAATAAATTTTAATATTTAAATCAGGAATTATATTTTATTTTATAAAAATTATAGTAAGTAAAAAATGATGACTAATCTTCAAACTAAATATTGACCCCACCATTTTCAGTATCTGCTTTACAAAACTGCCTTTTAACGTTATGAATTTCTGACTCAAAACCTTGGCTGTTATATGTTGATGTCTTGCTTCAAAACCATATACAGTTTCCAAAGCTTTCATTGTAAACTTGACTGTGCGTTCCATGCTTTGGGAATCTGAGTGCAAATCCGGCAGGTCAAGCTTGGTTCTATTTAACAATGATTCCTGATGTTCAGATACAGAAACATCTTCTGCATTAGTGTTTAAAAAATGCATCATGATAAATCTATCAATTGTGACCAGTGTGTGGTATTAAAATTAATGGTTGGGATTTTTGTTAACCTGATTTGGTTCACTCCCCACTCCTGAAAGAATATAGAAATTTATTTATAAATTCATTTTAAAAAATTTCAATCTCTACTACTTTAATAATTTTGGTGAATTTAGATAAAATCTTTAAAATCATTCAATAACTTGCAATAAATGAGTCATTGATATATAAATAAATATTTACTTACCTAATGGCCAAAATCCACTTAAACGCTTCTTCTCTTACTTCAACTTCATCAGATTTAACTATGGAATATAGGTTTTCAGGCAGTAAACAAAATGTATTTCCTTGTATATGTTTTCATGTGATCTGTTGGGTTTCATGAGGATGCTTCTTAATCTTCTGAATCATATTAAAAATATTAAATATATCACACTTAAAGAAAGTTGCAAAATAATGTCAAGAGTTACTACAAGAAATATTTTTCTTCAAAACTTTGTATTTATTTGAGCAATAAAACTTAAAGACGAAATCGACCTATCCTTATATATATATATATATATATATATAAATGAGGATAGGTCGATTTCGTCTTTCAGTTCGAAAATCATATATTTATTATTTTTAATATTATATATATATTATTAATATTATATATATATATATATATATTGCCTTAAAATCAAAATACCTAATAATAGTCTTTTTCAATGTACCTTGTTTCTTCAGGACTGTTGCCATCATAGGCCTCAATGTCTATTTCTCACTTGACTCTGCTCATATGTTTTTCCTGTTATTCAACACATTCCATGCTCCATTATCCAATTGCCTTATACAATCAGTTTAGTTCTGTGTTGCTTTCTCTTGTATCCATCCAATGAGCATCAACATCTCTAAGTCCTCATACCTAAAAGTACCGACGAAAAAGTAAAAAAGCAATCTGTTTCATCGAACCTCTCTCATCGCAGCTAATCTTGTCCAAATATGCTAAGCTCATACAGAACAAAAATACGCTATCCATGAAGTTTTAATGCAAACTTAAATGTTAATTATCTTCAATTCCAAAATCCAGTTCTTCTCAAACAGAGGTTGCTGGGTATTATTTAATAGATAATTGATTCCAAATTTCAATTGATAATCGTATAATCAGTATTAGCCCTATTCACTATTAAGAAGGTAACCGGGCTATAACGATCATACACTTTGCTGGCTTTAAAATAAATTGTTCAGCTATCGCAGAACAAGTTACATTAATACACATATGTGAATACTGGCTAGAATGTCTTGGTTGATTTGTACTTCCAACCTTCGACGCCTTCTACTTAAATACAAGAGATAAACATTTAGTAATTTTACCTACTTTGTGCGATTCTGCTTTAATGGTACGATACGAATAAGAAAATCATACAATTAACACGGGGGCTTGAAGTATCTAATACTCACAAGGAAGACAGTGGAAAAGAGGCTCAGCGAATAGTAACGCATAGCTTACTTGGTGGGGTTTGATCCAATGAAAGACAGGGTGTCTTTTGTCAGAGTGAACAATAGAAAGTGAATTAAAAGCTACAAGGGATAGGGAGATATTAAAGGCTAAGTTCTACACGGGCACGATACATAAGAGCAGAATATATATAACAGAAAAAAATGCATAAAACCACACACACACACACATATATATATATATATATATATATATATATATATATATATATATATATTACTGAAACATTATTATTAGTGGACAACCTAAATTTCTTCACGTAACACGATAATTAAGGAAAAACATTTAGACTTATCTAGCAATCTGTAGATGCATCGCGCTTGAATTTTATTTTCATGGTGATAGAGATGATTGATGTCTCACAGCAGCCGGAAATTATTAACCATAGTAACACCGACAAGAACATTAGTCCGATAATATATAATGTTTTTTTTTTATATTGTAGCAATTCAAATAATAGTCAATGCAATTTCTAAATATGTAATATATCTTTTGCTGAGGTCATGGTAAAATCGCCAACAGATGTCTTTTCACTCGGCTTTCAATCCACGCTAGAGCAAATCAGATGTCTAACCGTACTAATGAACTATATAACTGGACGTGTTGCAGATGGCTATATATATATATATATATATATATATATATATATATATATGATGTGCTTTTGGGGGCAAAGGATACCAGCTCGGAAAGAATTCGCTCTATTTCCATACGTGTAAGTACACATAAGAAAATATATGAATTCTCCGTTTCTCCCTTCATATTGAGTTCTACAACCTTTCTTGACAAGAAGTCTACAGCAGAGAGAAATGGCAACCTACTGCGGTAGAATATTCTACACAGTCAGTCATGTCTCTTTCGGCACATGATCAACTATGCAAGTTCCACGCATGAGATTTAACTGACTGATTGAACATTTTATCTATTTATTAATCAGACATATTTCTTCATTAAAATGTTATTTTATTTAGTGCTTAATTTATTTTTTAAACAGTAATTTATTTGTTTTCGT
>JBBBDQ010000821.1:2290000-2317500 GCA_037127315.1 Ascarosepion bandense
GGTTCTCATTTTATAATTTTTTTTCAATTAGCATTCTATATATTTTGCTTCATTGGTTGTTTCAGCTCTCCATGTAACAGAAGCATAGATAATCTCACCCATATAGACCTCTACAATTTTCCTGTCTACCAGGAGATATACATTTCTCTTATGCTTTATTTCAATGATTTCTTTTTCTTTACTGTAGACGTCATAAGATCTTGCATATGCTGGATGGTCATGTTGACAACTTGAACATCTTAGGGATTTCGAAAATTCCTTCACTTTATGATTTGGTTCTTTTTCTCCACATTTGTCAGATATCTGTCATCTTCTGCAAGCATCCCTGTGGTGCCCAAATTTCTGATATTTGAAACACCTCAGGGGAGATAGAATGTACTGTTATACTTTCTCTAGATAATATCATATTTTGATCGTTTTAGGGATTTGAGGCTGATTAAAAGTCAATATATAGGTACTAGTTTCATCTTTTGTCACCCTTTCTTAGGTTTACTCATTTTATATCTGTCACTCCTTATTTTCCCAGGGCCTCTTTTGTTTCCTCTTCTGCGGCTAAAGCCTACTCCCGACTTCTAATTACACATTCGGAAGTGATCAGCCTCTCATGTGGATAGGCCTTGCATTTGGAATCATGAAATCTTTTCATTTTTAGTAGGCTTTCTGCTTGTCTCCTCTTATCCACCTCGACAAGTAAGTTTCCATTTCTCAATTTTTTTTAAACATTTTTTGGAATTGCTCGTGTAGAGATAACTCTTTCGATTAAGAATGGGGATAATTTAACGAGACAGACCTCTTCCAATGATTCAAAGATAATGGGGAAAGCTGCTGTTTCACATCCGAGTCCGATTCGGATAAATTTCTCTTAGTTTTTTGTTTCAAAGAGGCCATATTTTGTTTTTTTTTATATTCACTGGCCCTGTGCTCAACCACCCACCACGGAGTCCAACTTATGAAGGAAATGAACCAAAAGGGAAACCCATTTGCCTTGGCTGAGACAGGGATACACGTCCAGTATACTCATATTTCGAGCAAGTTTTGAGCCTCTGCAAAATTTTGGTTATAGAACTTTTCAATTTAGCAGTAATGAAAAAGTTTTTGCTCTCAACACATTTGACCCTCAGCCTCCGCTTTCTAGCTCATATAAGATAAATGGGTGCGAAATATTCCACTAATATAATTTCAATAATACTACTAGGATGGAAAGGAATATATATGAGCTACGGAATTTCAGGACCAGCCGATTGATCGGGTCGGGCCTCTCCGACAGCCCGTCTAACCCAGGTAAGGGCCAAAGTGCTGTGTTGAAGAAAAATAACCTCTTTGAACCCGGGTCATGAACTTCTCAACCACCAGGATTTCTTCCCCGGCGTTACGGGTCGACACCCACGGCCAACAGGTGGCTCCCTTGGGGGATTTTTATCCCCTGCATAAGTGCAGTCGACGTATTCTGAAGCCTCGCCGACAGAGCGATAAAGAAAATTTAAAATTTAGGGATAAAAAAAATAAGTAATGTTAAAAAACGTTGTAGAACAAATTGGTAGAAAAAAATTCCACATAAAAAACCTTTAGTAAAAGACTCAAATAAATCCAACTGGAGTTTAACATTCTTTTGTTTGTTCAGAGGAGGAGAGTTTGATTGTATCGTCAAATCCTCTAGGACGATGGGGTTAATGGAAAACGTCTTCTTGGGAGGTAGCTTTTCTGTTTTTCTCCATTCCACCTCATTGTTCTGGAGAAATAGACGGTACAGTCAGCCCTCCTTTTCTTTCCAAAATAAAAATTTTCAAGCTCCAATTGGATTTATTCGAGTCTTTTGGTGAAGTTTATAATAAGGAATTTTCTCCCGTTTCTGAATATTATTTATTTTTGTCGCTTTGATCTTTCTGAAAGTTTTTTTCTATATCAATTGTTATTTTTATCAATAAAAAATTATTTTATAGTTCTTCATTTTTCACCATATATATATATATATATATATATATATAATTTGAACGTATAAATCGGATTCGGAGAACATGAATAGGAACAGTAAAGAACAAGTAGGAAATATCTCTTTAATATAACATGTTTCGATTTAACAAAATTTTTCAGATTCCTTACAGACTCATAGTCTTAAAAAATCTTATTAAAACTCCATTAAAAATCTTATTAAAAATCTTATTAAACTTCATTGGTTAGATACGGTTTTGTATGATAAATAGATTGATAAATATTGAACGTGGAAAAAAATCTTGTGTCTGTCTAAGTGTGTGAGTGCCTCGAGTACTACAAAATTAGATTTTATTATGTGTGTAAGTATATATAAGTAAAAATAATGCGCATCAAGTGTATTTAAACTATAGACGGATTAACTGTGTGATTTGGCTCGTAGCGTTAATATGGGTGAATGAGAGCGATGAAATTCTTTTCTACTCAGAATTTGTAGCATGGAATGTATACGCGTGTCATATAATGGGACGATTTTCTCTTTTTAGAAAAAAGTGAGAGAATCATCACTAAATGTATGCGTATGAGAGAATCATGAATGAATATGTGCGTGTAAGAATCTGGAATCGTAAAAAAGAAATATATTTCCGTTTAAAATTTCATGTAAAAAATTAATAACTTATGTATACAATATATAACAATCTATTAAGCATATATTGGTAAATAGACATATAAATCTTACATAACTTTTGAAAAAATTCAAACATGTTATTTACTGAGTTTAGATCGGAATATTTCACTAAACATTATTCGAACTTGTGTCTTATAAAATAGATACGTCTATTTATATAACTAAGTACGCATTCTTGACTGTTTTGTAATATCTAAATTTAATTAGTATTACAGTCCGTTGTTACGAAACGACACGAGCAATTGAATGGCTGGAATCAGATGATAAAGAAAGAATTATAAAAAAAAGAATTATATAAATAATTACGTTTGAATATACCAGGAACTGGCTGTACGTTTATATATCATGATAGTACGTAACGGTGTGAGAATCTATTAAACAAGCAAGTCGATATATTTTCTACCGTGTGAAAATGAAATATCATAGCTATTTCACTATTTTCTGAAAATTCTTCTCGTCTACGTATCGCCAGACAGCAGTCTCATTATTCAAAATGTCCTATATTTCACAACACCAAAAACTGGTTTCAGCTGCAATATTCTAATCATCTTCGACCTTTTTCTCTTTGTCGTCCAATTCGCGAGATACGGTCGTATGTTGGTCTTACGCACCAAACGATTGCCCCAACGGGCAAATCGAAAGACAACTCAGAGTAAAACTCATTCACCTCTTTAAACCGCTGGCATTATTGTATACTGACTTTTCTGACCGTTGAGTTGTAGGTAAGCGATTGATTGGCAGCTGAGGTTAGAAGTCACCGACCCATTCGACCACCAAGTTTTACATTGTATGGAATATATAATACTGTCATCAATGGTAAGCCTCACGCTAACATCGTATCAATGTGGTTGATGGTGTATGAAATTGTATTTGCTGCAACATCTTACCTGAGAAGATATCATTGAAAAAGACACATCATGGTGAAACAAATCATTTAGGATGAGTCAGTGTAAATTGTCTTATGCGAGCATACGTATATGGATATTAACACACACTAGCTGTTTCGTTTGCTGTCTTGAGTTTACTTTGTTTAATAAACACTTTGATAATTTAAGTGTGCAGAATTTAAATATTCCGTCGAGGACTTTATCTTGTATCCCAGAATTTAATTTCTTCTTTACTTTTCGCTTGTTTATGCTGATGAGGTTTATGAGTAGTTATGAGAAATCTTCCATAAAGGAGCCGATGGATGTGCCTAATAATGTTGTGGAAGAGGTTGATTTTGCCGTTTAATTAACTAATCATTTGACTTTTGTTTAACACTCCTGGTGGCTTTAAATATTTTGCTTACGATTGTGCATTTTTCAAATAGTTTAGGCCCAATCAAGTGGCTTTCATTTGTCCTTGTATCATAGAAGTGGGTGAGGGTTTGATCTTTAAATAGATGTGAACTTACTATGTAAAATTTGACATAACGATTCTTGACTCTTCAACTCTTGCTATGTGTCTCGACCATAAAAACATTGTTTCAAAATAAACCTTTCGATAATTTGACACTTTCAAGGAAGTTGTTGCTGGTCACATTGTAATTCCATTTGATGTACAAGATTTAATGAAGATTTTGCTTGTAAATGAGTTTTAATCTTTGGATATCGCAATGATTTACAATTCAGGTTTCGCAAATCTATAACAAACTTGAAGTGACATCAGCATCATAGACCATACTTGTTTTTGTTAAGTATGTATCATATTTGTTGATACGTTTGATTAATTTTTAAATAAACAAAATATATTGATCTTAAAATTAATCAATATGTGATATCAAATACGTTTTTTCATTAACAATTCTAGTAATTGAGATACAAGAAATAGAGAAATTAAAATAATATAGGAATGAAGCAGCAACGATCTAATTGTTATATGTAAAAATAAATAAATAAATATAAATCGACCTGGCTTAAAAAACAGAAAACAAAAGAAGCCCCCGTGGAAAATTTACGACACAGTAACACATTCATTAACTGACAAAAAAGCAGCCATAATATTATGCTCCAGTTCCTAGTATAGACTCCATCATTGTTGGCAGTCCAGTTTGATAAGAAACAAAATACATCCTCGGATGTGCCGTGGTATACGATAAACTACCGACTCACCAAAGCAGATTAGAACAGCTCCAGATCTTACGTGGCAGAAAAAAACACTTCGAACAGTTTGGAAATGGAGCGTCTACAAAACAAGTGCCTAATTTCAAATGGAATCTTACGTATATGGAAAAGTTTATCCACCACACAATTACCAAAATAAGACAATCATTATAATCGACGCTACTATAGGGACTTGTACAATAATTTCTCCTCACCACAATTCTTCAAAGACGAAAACTTCTGTATTCGTTCTTGTCATTTAAGTATGCTGCTGGCATAACTCGCTGTAACCATAATTAACAACCCTACCAGCACACACTTTTCAGTAGAGTCATAGAAAATTCGAAGTGTCCACAGCAAAGAGTAAAACAAACACAATTCTCAGTAGAGGTCAACCGTCAGGGCTTTCCATTATAAATGGCCCAGAAGCTATCCGATCTTCATCAGAAGAAGTTAATCTTTTCGAAATAAACTTCGCATCTAACCACACACTAAACAAAAAAGGTCATTTTTACTTGACTTCTCTCACCTCATTCCGGAATGTTTGAAAATTGTCAAAAACTTTCTCTCTAGGAATGCTCCTGGACCATTTCATTATGCTGAATCACATAAGATTAGAAGTATCTTCAATCTTGGATAAGTTTTTTCACTATTAGCTGAAGAGGGAATGATTCCGAAGATGTGGTTTATACACTGTTTTAAATAATGCGAATGAACTCTCCGGATCGCCATAATTTCTCTTCATAAACCAAAGACATCATGAGAAGTTTGAATTTATCATCGACAAAAAAGTTATTGTCCACCCAGCAGTAATCAACGAACACAGAATCGAAAAAACAAACATTAAAATTAAAATATCACAATAACACTCCCCTTAGATATATAGAAAATTTCATTAGTCCGGGTATAAGTTTTGCTGCTCAGACACTTCAGTTAAAAAATCTGTAATTTATCATGACTTTTCTATCAGTTATTTCAATAAGGTCGTTATATATATATATATATATATATATATATATATATATATGTATATATATATATATATAATGTATCGAGACAACAGATAATTTTCTAAACATATATTGTTAAATATAAGAGACAATGAACATCTATTATGTTTAATCATGGGCCCTTCTAAACGTCGTATTTTGGCTTTAATTTAGTTTAAACTTAATTTCAGGTGAAAATAAAACAAACATTCTCCAAAATTTAAATCTGGTCCTAACACATATATGATTCTGCTATCATTTCGTCATCTAACGAGGTGTTACGTCATAGAATCTCATTACAAATTTACGAAATGTGTTTGCTATTTTTGGTAACTGTTATTGTTTCTTAGATAAGTTTTAAGTCAACACAAAATAAAATCTTCGCTGATGGTGGATGTTTTTATGTTAACGTCCTTGTAACCTCTCTGAAGATGCCTTATGTGAGCCGAATGCTTAAAGCCAACTAAATAAAAATTCTCCAAATGTTGGAGAATATTTGTCTTTATTTTGACCAGAAATTAAAGTCAAAATACGATGTTTAGAACGACTCATGATGAAACATTATAGACATTAATCGCCTCTTGTATTTAACAGTATATGTTTAGAAAAAAATATTATATCAATATGCCTACTAGCATACAAACCCACATGCATACCTATATACATGTAGGCAAAACCATGCAACCATCTATGAACGCATGCAATACTAACAAACAACTTATATACAACCATTAAAACGCATAGACTAATAATAAATACAGAATCCATGCCAAAATAATGATTAAAGAATAATAATTAAGTATTAATTTGGCACTATTTTATAAAAAACCTTACAAAATATTAACAAGATAATACATGCTAGATTTTAAAATATTAACTGGATAATCTATGTTAGATTCAATACCTCATAACTATACACCTTGAACCTCTATTGTTAGACTGAACTGTAAGCAAAATTTAACATGATAATATATGCTAAATTAAATATATAGCCTTTATAAATTTGACAATCTATGTCAAATGAAATATTCAACAAATATTTGTAAGTAAAAATTTACATCAGCAAAAATATATACATATTCATAATATTACTGATTGTATTGTAAAATAAACTTGAACTACGTTTACACTTAACAGTATTTTAATTGCTCTGGTTTAGAAGGTTACGATTGACCTTAAATTTAACGATTTCTCACTTCTTATTTCGACAAACATGATACGAAGTCCGTGGAAGCATCCAAGAGATTTATGCAAGAAACAAGAAGTACTTTACGTTACTGAAACAATTTCCAACTAGTATTCGAGACAAACGTTACTTACACAGCCATTTCTGTTGCTTTTTATCAGGTATTTGCCCTATTTCTTTTCTTATCAGAAACTATAATTCTCGCTGAAAAAAAGTCGGTATAAAGTTTCTTTAAAGAATACATTGATTAGTGGCACAAGGCCGAAGGTGAAGTGCTGACAATCAATGACTAACCTACAATTAACTGATCTGTTCTATGACACGTTCTTGCTTGCAATTGACTCAATAACTACTCACCCATCGTCATTTTATCTAGCATTTAAAACACAATACAAATCAACATGAAATGATACTCCACCAAAGGATCCTAAAGCCAGGCCAGTGCAGCGGGGATAGCTGACAAAGTTTTGTGTGCTCAAAAGTTCACAGGCGAAATTTCCTTACTGGACATGAATTAAAAACTATTTTCCGCGTGAATCACATTCTCTTTGGATTAACTTAATTTTATAAATTAGGATACTGAAGTACAATGTTTATTTTATATGAAGGATATTTATTTTATTTCATTTTATCTTCAAGCAAACGTTTTCGGTACAAAGTTCACAAGTATCATTATCAATTGTATGATATAAGCGTTAATATATAATTAATATTTTTATCTAAGCTATTGTTCTGCAACAATGACAATATTAAAGATATCATTAATTTACGAATAATTAGTTTTCATCTGACAAACCGAAGTGTTATTATTTTTTATTCAAGTTTAATTCTTCTATCCGTTATGAATAAATAGAAGTTGTTCATTGCGAAAATTATGAAAAATATACACCAAAAATTTTAAATTAGACAAATTTATTTTTTGTCAATATCTGTTTCCTCTTTATATTTTTGTGATTAATTTAAACAGTGAATTTAAAAAATCCCGTTTATTAAGAATTCGCTACAGAATGTTAATTTAATATATTGTGCTATTATGTTTTATAATAACAAATATCTTGAAAATAAACCTATTTTCATGAATAAACATATCTTTGTAATTGATTATTTTATTAATACCGACCCTCTAAAAAAATTTAAATTTAATTTATGTTTCTAATGTTGCCATAGAAATATACAGAAATCTTCCATTCTGAAAAAAATAATCATGAATTCAGTGAAATAATTTCCTATGATGTTATTGATACATTTTTCAAAAACATTTATTTACGGTTATTTAAAATAAGGTTTGTTGAAATTTACTAGTGTACTAGTTAAAAATGCAAAGCAAATTTTACCTTTATATTTAAATTATTCGAATCCAAACAACAATCCTGACAAACAAAACACTGTTGTTTGTGAAGGACATTTTCTTTTGTTTATTCACAAGAAAAGTACAACCCATAAATCCACAGTCAATATTTGATTATTTGCCATAAGTTTCTTAAAAATCCAAAATACACACGTAAAAAATTAATCAGACTACTGAACAAGAGGATTTTGTTAGCAATAACTTGCTTTACAGAAAAAATCAGCTATTTCACCAAACCAATTTAATTATATTTTTTAATATGTAAATAGAATTGATTATCCGATAGAAGAAAAACATTTAATAATACTAGTATATATTTTCAAGTAGGAAAACATTTATTAAAAATAAATAGAGTTTGTTAATTAGTTTTGTTTTTGCGAAAGTAAATTGCTTTTAATTTATACAAATATGGATATTGGTAATATAAATTATTGTATTATTAAAAATATATATTACTCATCTTTTATAAAAGCACATTATACTTGAACAAAAAATATTTGTAAATTTTTAATTATTATCAAAATTATTGTTTCTCTAAAATTAAGATATTTTATTACTTTTAGAATTTGGTGATACACGATTTTTAAGATGCTAACATGTATTTCTGATTTGATTATACAATTGTAAATCTGTAGTCAATTTCTTTACAGTTAGAAATTTGCATTTATTAAAATTAGTAATTGTAAGATGATTCATACTCATATATATATATATATAATTCCAAGTGAAGAGGACTCAAGGTTTTTTTTTATTTTGAGTGCTCTGGCATTTATTTTATTAAAACAGTGCTCAATATAAGGAGTATTATAGAGCATAATATAGTATAATGTAATATAATATAATATAATATAATTATATTGTTATGTCAATGTTACATTGCGACATGGAATTTTCTATGTTTCGAGATTAATTCTCATCATCAGGCAATGTTGGTTTGGTTGTGCAGATGATTTACATTTTCCCCTGAATCTCTTTCTCTTTATTTGACCAGTGAGTATCAGATTCTTCAAGCCCAGCTTTCCATATTACATGTTCCAGGAGACGTCTCTTCTTGATGTTTAATAGTAATTTCCTTTTCGTTTTCATGCTTTCCAACACCTCATCCTCGCCCACATGCTCAATCCATGATATCCGCAGCCTCCTTCTGTAGAACCACATTTTATTTGCTTCAAATTTTTCCATCATTTTTTATGAGATTTTCCACTATTCGATACTATACTAGGAACGGACGTCACATAGTAATTCAGTGACCTTTGCCATTCCAATTAGCCATTGTCGCACTTTCAGTCTTCTGTTAAAACACTTCCCATTTATTAAAAATTTGTGCTTGATTTTACATGTCGCACCTTAAAGTGTCTTTTTGGGCTCCTCTGCTTAATGATGACTAAGGTTTCGGATTTCCAGTGGTTTGTTTGCAATCCTTTCTTTGGTCTTTCTTCAGCTGCATTCATTAAAAGTTTTCGTAGTTTCCTTTCCACGTCTACCATATGCATTGTATCATCTGTGTATTGTTTGTTGTTCAGATTGTGGCCGCCAATAATGAATCCTGGCATGACTTCTAAGGTTTCATAATATTCCCATTGTACAAGTCAAATAGATCCGCTGAAAAGACACATCCTTGTCTCACGTTACTTTCTATCTTTGTATAATTCTGAATTCACTTCCTGCCTTTATGCAAGCGATTTGCTACCAGTGGAGTTACTTGATTACTCTAATGTCGTTCCTAAATATGTCGATGCTGCTGAGCTTTTCTAACAATTGTTTGTGACGTACTGTTCCAAATTGTTTTATATAGACATAAAACCTAGGTATAGGCCATTTTTTCATTTGTATTCCTTTTTCTGATAGCATCCTTCCCATAAATATCACGTTACTTGTTCTAGTGTCCCCGAAAAAAATACATTATTTTTGTACTATCTCTGACCTGATTCTTCTTCGCAGTTTATTCATTAAAATTCTGATTACAAAAATATATAATTTTTTTTACTCGCACTTAGTTTTCAACGACAAAAACGGTTATTTTGATGACTTGCTAGCAGTTGTTTGCATGTTTATGCGTCATTGATACTAGTCACTAGTAGTTCATGATAATCTTTTTGACAATATCTGTTCGCAAGGCCTTGTTTATGGTGGTGTTGAATAATAGTTCTTAGACCAAAACACGTCAACAATGAGCCAGTTATTGTGCTTGGTTATAGTTCACCCAATTCCTTGAAATGGTTCCATACAGAAGGAAGCTCTGATTTTGTTTGTCTGCACGGTTGGTGTCAACCTCCATGAAACGCCTGAATCAGTTTTCCTTGACACTTGGTAAAATGTGTTACTTTTAGAACATTTATTTATTTTTTACCTGAATTTCTAATCAGTTATTTGTATACAATAGCCTAAAATGATTAAATCCAATTATTCATAGCTCATTATCGGAGCTTCACTTTAGAGAATAAATAATGTTTATGTGTCATATATGAGAACAGAGTAAATAATATACCAACAATTAACAAGATGTATGAAAATAATGATATAAAGTGAATGCTAGAATTTCTCTGTGAACGTTCGAAATCATTTTTCTCAAACTAGTATAATCGTCTTTAAATAAAATCAGGTGTATTATAGTATTGGTTCTCTGAAATAATCATGTCTATTTTTAAGAGGAAATACAACACAAAACATAATTATGACATTAAATGTTCATTCAACTAAATTGGAAACATTCTGCTGTAAAACATATCCCTCTGTGTCTTTCAAGTTAAATTTACGACTTCCGAGAATTTCGGAGGGTTTTCTGCAATAAATATATTAAAATGTTTAATGACATTAAATTTTCAGAATTTTTCCAAGGGAGATATTTTTTCAAAGTACCGAAAAACATTAATATCCTAAGGAGCCATGTCTTAGGATTATGGCGAGTAAGGTAACATATTTGACTCAAGCTTAAACAATTTTTGTCCGATGGCCAAATAAATGTAAAATCTGGCATTATACTGAAAAAAACTGCTTTTTTCTGTTAGCAATCTTGAATTTTTTATTAAATGTTTACATATAATTCATCAAATTGCGAGCAATATTTTCAAATTGAATTTACTGTTGACTTGGCAAAAGATCACAGTAAAGTATCCCTTACCAATCCGGACAAATGCATAATATTTTCAAAATATGCTTAAAATCTGATGCCTTGCATGATGATTTTTTAAATTTTAATATTTCTGTCATTTTACTCATTTTATAATGCATCTTATTATCGATTAGTTTTTTGTAGTGGCCTTTCTTCCCGAGATTTATACATGAATGAAGCTAAAATTAATCTTAACTTAACTAAAACTTTTGTTCAGTTCTGTCAGGTAAATAACTTCACCTAACATAGCACTTACGTATGCTGTTGCTAAAGATTTTTGTTTTTGCTTTTAGGGTAATAAACATTATCGAGTATATATTATGCAACTGAAATTTCCGATTTTCATAGGGATACAAAAATCGACACGAATTAAATAATTTTAAAATTTCATTCTCATGACAGTGTGAAAATTGCTCTAAACGGATATGTAAGCACATAATATATTGAGATAAATTTACGTGTTCTGACGTAATGGAACACGTACAGCTAAAAAGTGACTCAATGCTCACACAATGTTCATCTTTCCTAACATTATTATTTTTCACTAGTTGTGAAAGTATTTCATATGTTGATTATTCCTATGATATGTTTTCTCTCAAAAATGATATTTACACTTTTCCTACTCCCCTCAATTTTTCATTTCCCCTCAATATTTGAGAAAATAGTTTTCTCCTTTCCTTTATCATCATTTTCTATATTTAAATTACACTTTATCATTTATGACTACAAATTATTCATGCCCAGATGTGTGGGTTTAAAATAGGCTATAGAATCTCTAAAAAAGTTAAGGAATTTGACAAGTGGAAATTACTTTATTGGAACTATAACTTTTCAGCTTCAAAATGGTTATAATCAACTTCAAAATAGACTTATTTTCAGGTAAGCATTAATCAACTAAATAATGAATCAATCAACTCCAAAAAGGATCAATCAACTTCAGAATGGATCCTTCAACTTCTAAATGAATTAATTAACTTCAAATTGGAAAAGAATTTCCAAATGAGAAATAGTCTACTTCAATTTGGGAATTAATATAATACTAATAAATTTAATATGCATAATTATTTTTACTTAAAAGTGATATAGGAAATATAAACATTCCTAAGAAGTTGATTAATCCATTTTGGAGTTGATTATTATTTTCCCTGAAAATAAGTTCCTTTTGAAGTTGATTATTATCATTTTGAAGTTGAAAGGTATACATTTGATTATGTGTTTAGATTTTCGAGGATTTATCACACCCAAAAGCGAAAGAAAAATGTTTAAATATGTATTTACGCAAAGGATGAATTAGTGATTCATGGTTATTTTCCCCAACCTTGGGGTTCTCGAGATTAAAATGAAAAAAAATGAGTGTCATTTAAAAAATCCATTGATATGTATTCTATTTTTTAAAAATAATTCTTAGTTTATATCGAAAGTTTATATATATATATATATATATTATAGGAATTCCACTTTGTATATTTTAATAATGGACACGACTGAGTGTACTTATGCTTTTCTGATAGAGAGAACAGCAGCAGCTGCCATAGAGTAGAGAGTATTCGTAGAGATCCGTTACAGTTATCGGAGAGTATTGGAACTGATAATTAAGTTACTGAAGTTACCCAGAGTCTACAGTATCAGAAGTCACACTAGATCTGAGCTCCACTCACGTAGAATAATTTAACGGATATACTATTTCCAAGGGCTTCACTTCAAAACTTGTATATATTTATTTTTGCTACTAGTATTCCTGGATTTTCTAACATGCATTTAAATTAATATATTACATTCAATATAGCCTATATTTCTATCTATTTTGTTGTTCGTTATTTTGTGCGGTTCCTCATCCGGAATCCACAAAAAAATTGTCTACGAAGACTCGAACTCACTTGTACCCCTGTCGTTACAACAAATTGGCCACGATGATTCGTGCACAAGTCGCTACAACAAGTTGACGACGACTCGAACTCACGTACACGTACTTCGCCAAAAGACGTTTGCGACGAGGATTTCGAACACGAGTCGCCACAGTAAACTTGGCGACGAAATCTCAAACTCAAGTATACCACACAACAACAGAACTGCTACAGAAAAACGTGAAAACCATAGTGCCATTCAGGTCGACGACAAACAACTTAGCGACATTATTGCAGATAATCTGCTGGCATTACAACTTTGGAAAAAATAGATAGAATGAAACAAAATGTAAAACACGAAACTGAAAGTCAGTATTTTCCCTCTTCCAACAGGAATATTTTTCCACAAAATCTTTTACGAGAGGAATTGCCAGAAAGCAATCTTTAAAATGTGAACTCAAAGCAGCAAACCATGGATGACTCACAGAAAGGAATACTAGAATTTTTTTTTTTTATAAGTCATAAAAAGAAGTAAAGAAAGACAAATAGAAGCACAAATTAAATTAGAAGAAAGACACATGGAAATTCAAAAGAAAAATGAAGACGGAGAAAAATTATAATATATGCAGATATAT
This sequence comes from Ascarosepion bandense, assembly GCA_037127315.1. Classification (NCBI taxonomy): domain Eukaryota; kingdom Metazoa; phylum Mollusca; class Cephalopoda; order Sepiida; family Sepiidae; genus Ascarosepion; species Ascarosepion bandense. Next base: position 2,303,816 of record JBBBDQ010000821.1, read on the forward strand.
AATGAACAATAATATATTTGTCATAATATTTTGAAAAATTATAGTATTTTTGGACGTTAGTGATCAATGTTTTTGAGGATTAATTCATTTTAGCCAAACGTCATAGATTTGGAAGTGTGGAAATGGAGATATATATTTTAATAATGCTGAATAGGTGGAAAGGAACACTGGATATCAATTTAGGGAGAGAAAGAATGTGTGAATGAGGATTAAGAGATAAGTAGGAATAATTTGGAATAAAAAATATACGTAGTTAAATGTTCCAGAGAAATGGTAGTATGATTTAAAACCAGGTCTTGTTTTATACTCGCAGAAAATGTGTATGCAAAAAGATTAATAGTTTACCAATAAAATCTATGTTCCTTTTCGATTTCTGTTGACGACGAGAGAGTAAAAATGAAGGTGAAGCAATAGAGGAAATTGTACATATCGGACGTTAGTTATTAGGAGTTAGTTGAAAATGTATTATTGTTGTTGTTTCATTGACGGTGAGTGAGTGAACAGGAAGGTAAAACAAAAAAGGTAATTGTACTCATCGGATGTTAAATTTAGGAGTCAGTTGATGATGACTTGTTGATGTTTTTGCAGTTGTTGTATTCATTTACTGTTCCGGTTGAGTCTGCGACGGACCTGTCAGTCACTTCTTTTGCCTCTCTGATCTCTATGCCCTTCTGACTCCCTGCTTAGACTTTTTTATTTTTTTCATACCGAAAGATCTTCGAAAATAGGCTAGGTAAATTTTCTCTCAGTTTTTAAAATTGCTTTCCACCATTGGTTATAAAAATTTCTTTTCAATATGATCGCGAAATTTGATTTATTATTTTTTGAGTATAGAGTCAATCATTTTCTTATTTGTCAAAATGAAATTTTGCATTTGATTCTGATTCTTTTAACTTGGTCTGTTTTTTTTTTTCAACATGTTTTCAGTCAATCTGATCCTTTTTTGCGGTGTAGAATTTTACTTTTTGCGTTTCAGTTAATTGTTTGATATGTCTAGGATTAGTATCCTATAGCAGAAAGATTTCAAATTTCTAGTGCATATAATATAGAAAAAGACTGTGGTAATCTGACACTTACAGTATATATCAAATCTGGAAGGGCCATGTGGAAACAGCGATAATCGATCTAATGGTGTTTTACAATAGATACCAAAACATATTCTCTTTCCTTTCTAGTATATATATATATATATATATATATATATATATATATATATACATATTATATTTCAGGCGTACTATTTTATAATATATTTCCTGAGAATTTACAAAGGTGCTACATTTTTTAAACAAACGTGTGTTTATGTGTTTGTGTGTGCGTAAAGTTTTTTTACTTCAATAGGTTATGTTACGTTCGGATATCCTGATCAAAGTTTTATCTGTGTGTGTATATATTACCCATAGCTGGAGGGAGAAGCCAAGAAGTAATATATTTTCCAAGGGTATTTGCATATATGTGAATACAACGAATTGAACTGGATTTTGAACTTGACTCTACGATTTCTAGTTCATAACCGATATCCACTGCACCAGAAATCAAATCCAAAAATTGAATTACCCAGAATAAAAGAAAATCTTTAAGCAGCAAGCCTCTTAATTAAGAACATATTAAAACTCTTACAAACAGGTCACATTCAACCATTGATACATGGCCAAATGTGATGCATGTTTGCCCATTGAAGAGGCTTTCAACAACGATCATCTGTTAGCATTGATTTCTATTCTGGTTGAAGCCAAAGCTGCATCATAAAAATAAACCAGGATCAATAAACTTTGTGTTATCCAGCATCCATTTCTAGATAAAAGATATGAGATATTTACAATAATGCATCCATTCTGGGTTCTCGTATACGTGGTATCATCACGTATTACACCGATTAGATGCATTCGTTGAAATACTTGACATTTATAATAACCCTTCCTTATCTGAATGCTATTACAAATAGAGGCTAGAAATCAGTAAACTGAAGTGTCGCAATATCTGTTTATCTTGGAAATAGTCATAGTTTGCCACATGGTTATAATTATTAAGTGATTTATTAAAGCCACAGGATATAACACAGGAAAGCGTATATCTTCTAAATACTATACATCTACTTTGGAGATAATAAACGTTTTAAAGACTATCTGTGGCGTGCCCAAGTTTTAGTCGGTAATGTGAAGATACTTGCAAACCCACCTATGCACATATTTGTATATTTGAACATTTGATTATAGAGTGTCTCTAGTGAGACAGGTATTCAAACGCCAGATAATGTGGTTATTTGATAACGAAAAATTATAGAATTCTACAGTTTATGATGACTGCGAGATGCAAATTTCAAATATTCTTCAGATATCTAATGTCAATTCATATCATATGTTGATATCATATCATATTGATCATAACAAAAAATAACTCTTTCCCACTAACGCGCACAGGCGCGCACACACACACACATGTATATGTCTGTGCTCAGAGTTTTGTATATACATTATATATATATATATATATATATATATATATATATATGATATGTGTGTGTGTGTGTGTGTGTGTGTGTGTGTGTGTGTGTGTGTCACGGTTTGGATTGCTGTGAACATGGCATTCTATATTAAGAGGTCTCTGCGCAACGCTGCGACTTCGATGGACTGGAGACCGGGTAGCAATTAGATCGTTTTAGTTTTAGTATGAGCGAACTGCTGCGAAATCTTACGTTGTTGGCTCGAGAAATTCAAAGAAATCCTTTAATTTTACCGTTGGTTGGAATATCATTTAACTTATTTATTTGAAGTTAGTATATTTGATTTTCTTATTTTGAATTCCATATATTATCTGTATTTAAATTGTAAAAAGTAAACTTCGGTGCTTATATTAACTCGCACAAAAAGATTCACTTAAGTTTAAACCCTTAACATTTTTAAATTAAAGTTATTTCATGCTATTATTACTAATTTTGTTTGATTAAAAACACTTTTATTGTTGATAATTAAATAATGTTGTGCAAAACAGCAAACCTGACAGTATTCTTCAAACAAAACCATACCCCCACCATTTTTTAAATTAAGAAATGGATTCTCAAGATGAAGGCAACTCTCTAAAATTTTTGATTTTAATTGTGCGTATTTGGGCAGGGTGCATGGATAAAAGCAGTATATTATTTTATGTGATGGCAACCGCGTAAATCTATCTTTTTTAAAATTTTATCCAACACTTCCTGAAAAATCTTGGTTTACTGAAGATAATAAACATTTGCCTTTTGATTATGTTCATCTGTTGAAAAATATTCGCAATTTGTGGCTGACGGAAAAAAACAGGAGAACTAATCTTTGATGAAGATGGAGTTAGTCCAGTTGCAAAATGGACATGTCTTAAACAGTTACAACATTTTGATCTAAAAGAAAAAGCCAAACTTTCAGATTTAAAGGAAATTTCCATTGCTCCAAAGCCAATAGAAACACAACAGGTTTCTACTTGCCTCAGAGCGTTTTCTGAAAAAATATATAATGTATTTCTCACTCAGTCTGAAATAAGTGCAGGTAAGAATGAACTGCCCTGTTCATAAACAAGCTTTTGACATGGTAGAAGATTTTAAATGTAAAATATCTTAAAATCGATAAATTACATAATGATAATCTACAAGCTGAAATCAGATCTCCAAATGACATCCGAGTTGATTTTAGTCAAGGTAAACGTAAAAACAACATTTATCCCAAAACACCGCTAATGCTATACATCATACTTGCATTAGAATTGTTAGTCTATGTTGACACCTTTTAGCTACAAGTCATGAATATCTACTACTTGGGCAATTTTCAACTGATCCATTAAAAAAAGTATTTGGTAAACTTCGCCAAGGATCAGGTGGCACCTATTTTATAAATGTTCTACAAAGTATTGGAAATCTACATATTAAGCAGATAATAAAATTTGATGTTAATCCAGCTCACCAATGTTCATCTTGTGATTATAAAATGTGTGTGAAAGGTTCAGAAATATTTGACAATCTGAAAAATTTAGAACCATATCTTTCCAATGGAATAAAAATGGCTCTTGTGCACGTAGCTGGATATAAGATGGTAAATGTGAAACCCATTTATATTATGAAAAGTATGAAAAATATACCAATCTAGAGATTGTACCCCTCGGGAAAGCAATCATGTGGAAGGGAATTCCACAGTCGGGAAGTGCGAGAAATTAAACTGTTGAAGTAGAAATTGCGGTTGCATTTTATTGGTTTCACTGTAGAAGTGTGAGATCTACTTGCTAATCTAGTATCTCATGCAAAATCGTACCTAGGGGGCACCAGTGATCTAAGTTCATCGGAGCAGTAGCCGTGAAATTATTTATAGAAGAGACACGGAGAAGCCACGTCACGCCGGTGAGAGAGAGGCTGCAGAGCGGATTTGGGATATTATATAAGCACAATATAGAATTAATATGAGTCTCAGAGAAGTTATATGAGAAATACAGAATGAAATAAAATGTTCGATTGCATTTTTCGATTTCTGATGGTTTAAGGTTTAGGAGAAGAGTACAGAGCTCGATATGGGTGATTAGATTATATTTCTTATGGCATTGTGGGTAGTTAAAAGCGGCCCTCTGGGAAAATATTTAGTAGAGAAGTCCAGCACACATTAAATAAAGTTGGTTGGGAGATTAGAACTATGAAAATTGGGAGCTAATCCTCTGATCGAAAACATGTGCCAACATCATCATATGCAGTAGACCTTAGATCCTTCTCCCTGTTTTTTTCCTTTCTCAATTTCTTATTATGTTGTCCTAAACAGAATTGTTACAAATGATATTCACTGAGTGAAAAAGGCAGGTATATTTGCCCAATCATCATCCGTATTGGGTATTCTGAGATTCTATGTGCAATGGAATCTCAAACTAAGGGGTCGCATAGGTATACTGTAAATCATTTGCCACGTGTCAATTTTAAAATGAGTGCAGTTATCCTGTTAGGCAACGGTCAGGCACTATGGCGTCAGTGGCTGTGATTAAGTTTTAAGCAATTAGAGAGAGGAAGGAAATTAAAGAAGTCACCTGTTTAAAACATTATCTGATGTGTGTCCTCCAGATGCAGATGCAGGAAATGAATAACGAACATAAGACTTTCCGTTTACTAGCCAGTATCTGGATTGTTTTAGAGCTTGGACGGGAAAGAATTTAAATAAATAAGAAATAAAGGTAAAGAATCTAAACAAATGGTCTAATCCTTAAAGGTGAAAAGGTTATAACCGTGCAGGTGAATACTCTAGAGTCAATTGCTGAAATTAATGAGTCCGAGACGTAGATCAATCTTTGGAAACTGACATAATTTTTTTAGTAGTAAATATTAATTTTGAGAGAGAGTCTGAAATTACTCGTCGAAGCAGAGAAAATCAGAGTCTCCTTGATGTATAGGAGGTGATGATAATTCTGATTAAAGGAACCCCTTATACCATGCCACGTATTCAAAGATGTCTTTAAAAAGGAAAATAAAATATAATTAAGGTTCATTTACATGTGTTCGTTCTTTTGTTTTTGACGAAGCGTTTTTTTTACAGATATATTTGTTGTTGCTGAAGAGGACGACAATAGACAAAGAAGACGAAGAAGAAATTTATAAAATGATTATGTGAAAATGATTTATTAGAAGAAATTGGGTTTTTTGTCCCGAATATAAAAGATTTGATTTGAGAGGTTTGTTGCCCCCTAAATGTTTTGAGTTCCAGAACATTGAGAAGTATCATCATCGCAGTGATTTTTGCAAAGTTTTTGAATTTTTGTTTTCGTCACTAGTCCTTGATTCACATTTAACATCGTCCGACTTTTTTTGCTAGAATCGTTGATCTGGCAGAGCTGGACCCAGTATTGTGTTTCAGAAAAAAAAATGTTCTCTTGGAGAAAAGAATATATAACTCATTGCTGTACATAGTTATCAAGGAAACATCCTCTTAGGTGTTGTTTTAATATGTATATATATATATATATATATATATATATATATAAACCTTTTTTCCGCTGAAATAGATTTTGTGTTTATATCTGTTTTTTATTTATTTTAAACAGCAAAATTAATATCAATCAAAATAGAACACGATATTTAAATAAGGTAAACTTCTCTTCCTATATTCATGGTTATTTTGTTTTCTATTTACTTCATGCATATCACAGTTGTTTTTATTAATTCACTCCAAGTAATGCAATTTTTACTTGTTTTGCAGGTAGTTACATAAGACGAAAATGGAGGAAAAGAGGAACAAGTGACAGAGAATGGATACGAGAAGGATGAGGATACTGATGTGAAGAGAATAGTCAATCAGTTAAGTGCCATACGTGATACACACTTGCGCAAACATGTCTCAATAAAAATATAACTGAATGGGCAGAAGACTATTTGTCATTGCTTTCTGTGGTAGATTTTGTGCCAGCCAAGGCTATAAGATCCAAACTGTCCTAATATTTAACACATAACTGGAGGGGAAGTGTATTTGCGGGTTAATGAATGGATTCAACTGGAATTCTTTGCATTCATCTACGATGAGAATAGAGTTGAATGAAAAAAGAGGATGAGTGAAGGTTGCAAGACAAACTGATATATGACAATTAATCTTACATCTAAATTGTTAGAGATTGTTGCTGTAGGGAAAGCAAGAATACGGAAAGGGAACTCCACAGGTGTTATTTGTTAGAAGAGACAGAGAGAATCCACATTACGCTGGGGAGAAGTGACTACATCTGAACTACCAATTTGGCATCGAACACTTTGAAGACTTCCCTTTGTATTTTGTCAATTATACCGAGGTGAATAGCAGGTGCACCCGACCTGATATGGCAGCAGTATTTAATACACGCGCGGATGGTAGATTTATATATGTGCAAGATTGTTTCAGACGGGAAAAACTTCCTTGTACTACATAGTGAAGCAAAAGATTTAGCTATGGATTCGATGTAATCCTTCCACTTGAGGTTTTCTGAGATTTAAGTAGAGTATGCACCGTTTTTTTTCTTTCAGGGAGACTAACCTTATCCATACTAATTTGGTGTAGGGGCGATTATCTGTGGTGGTTAAAAGATAGTAACTTTGTTTTGGAAGAATTAAAATTCAAGAGCGATTTCTTACCCCACTCAACCACATATTGATGGTACTTCTCAAAATCTGCAGCAAGTTTCGCTTTTTCAGATTTAGCAGAATTTTAAAAGGCGAAACTAAATTTTGGTGTCGTCAGCGTAGATTCCTACTTGAGATTTGATTATATCGGGGAGATCTTTGATGAAAATCATAATAAATGTAGTATCAAGAACAGAGCTTGAGGGACAATCACGTTCTTATGATAGTATCTGGAAGCATGTTCTTTCAATACTACCTTCATTAGGCAATTTGAAAGAACGACTGTATTATTTAAAACAATTGTCCAGTTACATCATAGCCCCGGAGCTTGCGTAGAAGGCCAGCATGCCAGACGTGTGTCAAATGTTTGGGAGATATTCAGGGAAACAATTAGAACTTCGCCGTTCTAATCGAATGCCTGATATATATGCTCCGTGATGGTTGTTAGCATATCAGCAGTAGATATGGTGAAGCAAAAATCATGCTGTTTGTTATATGAGAGACTATGGACTATTACTTTACCCCAAATCGGTTGGAGGTGATAGGGCGTTAATTAGTGTGATCCGAGTGTACTCCAGAATTCTTTAATACATAAACCACTAAGGAGGGCTTCATGCAGGCAGGAAAGCAATAAGCAGAAAGGCTGTAGTTTTTGAATTTGGAGAATACAGTGGAAGTTTCTGGGGCACGTTTCTTCAGTACAATGATTAGGATTCCGTCACCTCCGCTCGCTTTATGTGGGTCAAGCTTTGAAATTATGTTAAAAACCAGTGAGTGGGTAATGTAAAATATCGCAGTGTTTAGCCTCAGTTCTAGGTGGGATGTGATATACGGATATCCCAGACAAAGCCAATATCGAGTAGGTAAGGAATATATGAGCAAAGCACTCATCCTTGTTTGCTGAAGATGTGTGAAACTCAAATATATAAAGAAACAGTATATTTTGTTCTTAATATTATTTAATACACTTTTACAGAGCCACCAGTAGACTTTTGATCGAAACTTACGGGATGCTATAGGCTGCTTTATTCTGTCAGAATCATTAATGATTCCCTTGAATACATTACAAGCAGTAGCAATAAGCACCTATTATGATCAGACGTGAGTTCGGAAGAATTGTTTCCTTCGAGCAATAGCGGCCGAGAAAGCAGAGAACCGAGTGAACGAATAGGCTTTAAGTCGCAACTTTCTGCCTGGGATGACAGCATTAATGCCATCTTTAACCCAAGAGGAGACCTCCGATGCAAATTTTCAACGGGAAATCTAACAAATATTCCAGAGACGGCACGCTGGAAATCGTGTTACGCGTCCCAGTCTGTTATTTGATTAAAATAAAACCTGTATTTAAACAATGAATTTGCCAAAACATTTAGGCAAATGTGCTGAAAACTGAGGACAATTTATGTGGCTGACAAAACTCAAGGTTTCTTAAGATATTAAATCAGTTTACAAGAACGTACCTATTAACAGAAGCTTAAATCTTTCAAAAGACATCCGACACATTCTGTTCAAACATATTGCTGTTTAACACAAAACCATATACTTTATGAACAAAAGTTTCGATTACAATTAAATGCTTTCTTAGCGATGTGCTGCAAGATGTTTTGAAATTGGTCGTTTCCAAATACATAGTCTTAACTATATATTTCCGAGATGTAGTTCTATTAAAGTATTCTAGCGAAGCTAAATTACGCGATCTTGTAGATAAACTCAATCATGTTTCAGAAATACCTTATATTTTTAATCATTTTACCCCAAGCAAGGTAATACCATATGTGGAATGCAGAGATTTACAGCGAGAGAGAAACAAAGAAGATTTTGGAGCATGTTACTAGGGATGTAAAAAAAGACATGAGAAATTTTAAAAATTATACAGATAGAAGATGGCAATCGACGTTGCAACTGATAGCGGTGAAGCAAGAAAATAAAATGGATTTCAAAAGACGGAACGTGCGAGAGAAATAACAGTTGGAATAGATGTTTCAATTAAATTTGTCTATTTCACTAGTTGCCAATATATTAGCACGAGTAAATCCATTTGGTCGGGGCACCAAGGAAAAATCACGTCGGAGCATAATCAATGGAAATATTTGTAGAACGACAAAGAAAATCTACGTCCAGTTGATGAGAAAATGACTGAAATGGAGCAGCCATTTTTGAAGTGATCACATTGCAGATCCTCCTTTAGATTTTGTCGAGAATCCCTAGATGAATAAATCAAGCACTTGACAATATATGGCAATTATGTTCTATGCACGACTGGTAGATTTAAAAATATGCTAGATGGGTTCTGGCAAAAAAACCTCTTAATCCGACACAGTCTCCCAATGTTGTTAACCGTAGATGTAGGTATTGATTCAATGTAGACGATTCATTTAAGGTTAGTTGAGAGGGGTGAGGCTTTTTATGAAAGGAAATAAAAATACGTCAACTTTCTAAAAGGTTTATTAGACTTTAGTAAATTTAGCATCATCTATGGGTCAAAACCAAATCAACTAGTAAAAATGATCTCATAAATTTATTTTCTCATCATATTCAATGTAACACGTAAATCCCGTTAAATGATTCAAAACCGAAAAGGTAATATAACTCAAAAAAGCAAATATATGCTTTCACCTCAGAATGTCCCTCAGCTACAAGTGAAAATAGATTATGATTTTTACTGAATACATGACATAATTTGTAATAAGCTAGACGATGAAGGGTGAATTGACTATATGAAAACAGTTAAATAGAAAATTCTCAAACAAGCAAGAACATGTAAATCAGTAAAGGGACCATGTTTCCTTTATCTTCAAGAAAAAAGTGAAATCATTAAATATATGAATAGCAACAGAGTTTTAAATTAGAGGCATGAAACCAGATTAAACTGCAAAAAACATTAGAGAACTAACCTTACAATCGTACTAAAAATACTACAAAAGCAAAAGTCGAAAATTTTTTTTATATTAGCAACAATCTTGCATCAAATTTTACGTATTCTATACCACAAACTTTGATCTATTTTGAAGTTTTAGGAATAAAAGGTGATTCCCTAAATTTAAAATGAAGGCTAAATATACAAATTTAGATTTATTATAAAAACTGAGTTTAAATTTTTAAAAAAATTAAAAATTCTAAAGGAAGATTTACAAGACGTATTCCCTAGTTAATAGCCCCACCTATATACCACACAAATGTTCGCCAAACATAAGAAAAGAGTCTTTCCATTCCTTTCCACAACACCTGATGAAACATTGTCACGTCAATGTCGATCGAATGTAAACTTGTAGTGGATAAAAATTTGTACTCATACTAAACTATACTTTCTAATATATATACAAAGAAATTATGAGTTCAAGCTTCGTAATATTTATGGATAAAATGCTCAGTCAAAGGAATAAAATATATTTAGATAGAAAGAGGGTAGTACTCTCAATACCAGTAGTGAGAATCCGTTGATTGAATAAATAATTAAACTTGAAAATTGCGTTCAATCAGCAATTTTGATCTGAGATATGATATGATATATATATATATACATATATATATATATATATATATGTGTGTGTGTGTGTGTGTGTGTGTGTGTGTGTGTGTGTGAGGGTCGGTGTTTAGAGGCCGTAAGAAAAATATTCTGCTTGTTACACGCGGTCGATCAGTAATGAAGAATTGCTTCCAGAACATAATATTATTGTAAGAGGAAAAAAAATCCGTTCTTTTTCAAGCAATAAAATGCGCTTTAAATCACGAGTAACACTGAAAAAATATAATAGTTTTGAAAGCATGGGAAAAAGGAGATACAATTAAAAAAATAACTGTGAATATTTACCGTTCAGAGATATTTACTTCTTCATCGCAATAAAAAAACGTATTCTTTTCAAACGTATTTCGTCTTTAAGAGTTAGCGTGTGTCTATCTCTGTGTAAATATGTTCGAAAAGAAAAATGAGTAAAAGGAAAATAAACCAACACGCTGCCGTTAATCACGAGTTATCCAAGAAATTGTAGAAGGCAGAAACGTAAAAGAAATATAATAGGCGTACAGTATAGTAAGAATTAAGGTGAGATAACATTATCATGCCGTGTTTATCCCCTTTGCAGATTCCTTTTCTCGTCATATTAATTCGGATTTTGTTTCAGTTTTTGTAAGATCTAATAGACTTCGCAAATCTCCGAGAATTAGTAAATTGAGTGAGTTATCATTGGTCAAAAACTAAGTTATTTTGTCACGTGAAATTTTGTCACTCCACGCGAAAATATTCTATTCAAGTGCTGTTTAAAAGAGATTCGAAAAAGAGGGAAGAACAGAGAAAATATATGAAGAATGACAATGCTGAGATGTTTATTTTAGTGCTATTTTTAGAAGAGGTAAAATTCCAGGATAATGTATCTTCCTATCTGTCTATCTATCCGCGGAATTGTGAGGAAATATCAGTATATAATTGTTCACATGAAACTTTACATGTGGTTACATATATATATATATATATATATATATATATATATATATATATATATTATACGTGTGGCATCACAGGAAGGGATTGTAGAGGCTCATGAAACAAAGAAACAAAGCTTCTTCAGTATGAGGAACAAGTGGCTGTAGACTGTGAGAGAGGATACAGCAATATCCTGGTGTCGTTTGAATTTGGCAGGAGGGGTATACCTGCTGCTTCCTTAAAGAGATTCCTGCAGTGTGATTGTGTCTAAAAAATCTAAATAAGATTATAATAGCCTGTGGTCAGATAGCAGTTAAAAATAGTGCATGGATTACCCAGTATCAAGTGAAAATTAACAGCACATATCAGTTGTAGCATAATATCATTTATCAGATTGGACCCACCATGTAAATAAATACTGAGCTTAATAGAATGAAATTTTGTTAAGACACGACTCTCAGCTGAAGATTTCAAATGATGTGTAAGATTTAATGGGTACATGTGTTAAATACTTATATCTCTTGAATGACAACAATGAAAGGATGATGACGACCGTGATCTTGCGGTAAAATCCGTGACATTTCAGGAATGGCAGTGATAAGGCTAGGGAGGGGGAGATTCCCACCTTGAGTTTTTTCGAGAAGAGGCGCTTATATGTGTTCAGGTTTTAAAACTGTACTTTATGACATCTCAGGACTGGCCTGCACGAGTAGGAATGTTGAGATGAGTAATCTTTGAGAATCGCTCCCGAGTGAAAACTTGCAAACCCAGAATAGTATGTAATTTTCCGGCATATCCGTAAAAAGGTAGACATCACTACCCGACTTGATGCTATTAAAATGGGAAAAATGGACAGACAATCAGGTAATGACCAGGACAGACAGAGGGATCCTGATATCTGCAAATGAATTTTTAAGTCAGTGGATTGTTTCAAAAAGAAAAAGAAAAAAGTTTTACGGTGATTCACTAACAAAGAAGCACATGATAGCAGTTGATAAGTCGTCGGCATGTCGGGACCAGGATGAACACCTGTCCTGCATGTTCCTGGAGGATTCTTTTTCAAAAACTGTATCCAGTCGCTGAATTATCAGGTGGCATTCCTCTGTGAATAAGCCCTTGCCGGAGATATATGAAGACTTATGAACAGAAATTCATTCTCTTAGGGGTAATCCAGCAAGGAATATTTGCCTCTCGGGGATATAATCAGTGACTATGGGGGGATGAATTTAGGATTGAAGTAATAGAATGCTAAGCGCTTAGTTCCAGTACAGGAGAGTCTGTGGCGGAAAAATCATCCACTCTCGAGGGAATATAAGCGTAATTTACAAGAGGAAATACTTCCTGATGAGAAGAGAGCAGAGGAAATCAAGCTAATATTAGAAGGCATAAGAAAGCTTATTGGCAATTAGAGTAGGGTGAAGCGGCTTGCCCAAAAGAGAGAGGAAGTGCGAGGGTCCTGAAGTCGTTTACGGAAACCCTTTCAGCTTGACGAAGTAGTTGATTAGGAACAAGGTTACCGGAACATTCTGCTTTGAACAGAAGGAGCTAGAGAGATTTCTTATCAGAGTACGTACTCTGATACTGGCAGAGAGGTCCCAGTAGAGCTGATACCAGGTATGTTTGGTCCTAGTACTCCGGAAATAGCTTTTGTTGTATCTCCAGTGACTTGGAAGAAAGTCAAAAGATTTATAGAAATGTCAAGCGTGTGTTTTGTGGGTAACCTTAATGGTGTGTCATATGTGGCTTACAAGTGGTGTCCAATTCTTTTGAGGTGTTTGTGGAGACTTCTTGCGAAGATTTGGGGAGTTGTTGATTTTCCGGAGTGTTGGTGTAGAGATTAGGACGTGTATATTGATTTTCTAAGCACCGCTTACATGTGGCACATGGCTGAAAGTATTGGGTACCCAGTGAGAATCGAACTCACTACTTAGTTGTAAAAGCTTCTAGCGAGACAAGCTTGCTAACCATTACCCCACGTCGGGGTTCCCGAGATTAGGATGTGTATCTCCTGAAAATAGAGAATTGGTTGACTTTTAGACAATTTCGACACAGCACTCTTTGAATGTTGAGGAAAGGTTGTTTTTGAAGGTGTTTACCAAGAGGTTAAAAGGCTACTTGCTATAGTAAAACTCTATAGACATTAATATTCAAAGGAGTCCGAGTTATACCGGGACTCTTGAAGAATGT
>JBBBDQ010000821.1:2322500-2370000 GCA_037127315.1 Ascarosepion bandense
AACGGGTAAACACCTGTTGAGGAGGCATCAGTGACTTAAGCTCATCCGAGCAGAAGCCATGAAAGTATTTATAGAAGAGACAGAGGGAGGCCACATTTCGACGATGGGAAAGTGGCTGCAGACGAGTCGCCAGATCAGTACCTATCACATTACAGACTCTCCTTTGGAGCTTGTCAAGAACACTGAGCAGAACGGCAGGGGCACCTGACCATAAATGGCAGCAGTACTCCATGCACGGACGGATGGTTGACTTGTATATAGGCAGGATTTACTAAAGATGAATAATCGCTCATAGAACTGAATATATTTTGCACTATTTTTATTCGGTAACACACATACCAGACAGTAAAAGCCACTAAAACAGATAACAGTGTGTGGAAATATTATGACCAGGGATATTAATAATGAACAGAAAGAGAAAATGGTTTCAGGCGAACAGTAGATAGAACATATAGTAGAACATTTATATTAGTGTAGATTAAATTGGCTTGAATGCACGGAGAGGAAAGTGAATTTCGCGAGCGCTGTCACCGAAAATTCCGCCAATGTATCCGTTTTATAAAATTAATATCAAATGCGTGAAACCTGGTCAGAAATATTTGAAAATTTAATGAGTATTTGAGTATTTAAAACTTTGCACATAAAATAAACTTTTTTTTTGTGTCAAGTTTAAATATTTTTAACAATATAAATTAAATCTCCAAATTTAAAATTAAGCAACAATATTCTTTCATGAAGAAAATAAACGCTGTATAAACTAATTGTCGACACTAGTAAGTCAGTGGCAAGAATGCAACACAAAATATGTATGTCTTTACAAAACTAAAAAAAAAATAATCAAATTACCTATAATAGAAAGTTATTAACGTCTGTACGTGATGTGAATGGTTTTCGCAGAGAATAGATTAAAAAAACAGTTCCAATTAGCAGACTTAATTAAAGTTCGATTTGTGTGGCGAAGAACACAATTAAGTTTGAAAGAGTAATTACTTGACTTTGATTGGAAACTGAATAATTTATACTATTTTATCAAAGACCGCCTCAAAAATCTTGGAGAAACATCAAGATATTTGACTCGACATATAAAAAGGCTAATATATTTTATAGATCGGTTTACTGCAACGAGACTCTTTTTACGCATTCTGCCTCAAATAAATCATAATTAAATGGCGGAATAATTTAAGCTATGACTCATGATTTAAATTCATGAAATAAAATAAAAATTGTAACCAATTACGTACGTACAAAATTTCAAATTATATTCTAAATTTCTTTTCAGCTGAAAACGTATGCTAATGAATGTATTTTCCGTACTGTCGCTGATAATTAAATTTTCACAAAGATTAATTAACAAAACTTAGTTGATTACATTAATTTTGAATAAATTTCCATCTCCTTTTTTTAATTGTAGATCATGTCACACGGCTTTTCGGCCGGACATAACATATCAATTTTTGCTAATGACTACTTCGTGTGATGAGATTATTTTATCATTGACACTATTAATGGACTCAGCTACCATATTTTCCAGGTTGACATCAAGCAATTTGATTATTTTACTCGTTGTCTAGTTGTTTATATAAATCAGTTTTTATAGAGTAATTGGCTGAAAGGAACTAATGAAAAATACGTGCTGTCGTCGCTAACTGTTTCCTGTAATGATTATTTCAATGAACAAATATCAGAAATTAATTCGATATCTAAAATAAAGGCATGAGATCTGACTTGGTAAGCTTGTAGATTGTCAAGATGTACAATAGCGTATCAAAAACATGTCCTTCATCTGTGATCTCATGGAGAAAGTGAAAACGTCATAAAGCTGATCGTACATGTGAATGGTAAGTAGATTATATATTTTGCTGGCAACTTATATATTCTGAGTATATATTATCAGTATATCGCAACAGCAGGATGACAAATATCAGAGTAGGAAAATATGTTGATTACATGCGAAGGAAGAAATCTATGAAAATAGACAAGAAATATTATGAAAGACTTTTTTTATATTATCAAAAGTTAAAATATACAAATGATGAGACCATTTTATGCAAACTCCAAACAATATATGATTGAATGATTTTTCAATTTCTTTTAAAAAAAATAATTAAATATGTACGGAAAATTTAATTTAAAGAAAAACAGAATTTAAAAGTTTTCACGAAAATAATTGTAACCAATATATGGCAAGAAAGTTTTTCCCGTCTGAATCCAATCTGCTCATTTAAAAATCTACCCTTTGCCCGTGCATTGAATACAGCTCGGTTGCCTCTGGTATTCATCTCGGGGTTCTTGACCAAAATCCAACGAAAAATCAGTAATATTATCGATTCCGACCTGGTAGCTCAGCTTCAGTTAATTTTAGTGTAGCTTCCATCAGTCTCTTCGACAAATACTTTCACATCTTCTTCTTTATGAGCTCAGTTCATACCCTTTGAATGAGTTTACTCGAGCTAACAAAATAGGTTCAAAGCTTTTACAGAGAAACCAATGAGATTTAATCCCAACTTCTATTCCACATTTTCTTTTCTCGCTCTTTCCGCCAGAGGAATTCCCTTCAGTATACTGGCTTTTCTGACAGCTACAATCTGCATGTATTTAAATGTAATGTCAAATGCCATCTTCTATGGTCTTGACTCACATACATTTACTGACAAAAATTCTATAATGTTTTCCCCATCCAATCAACTCTCATGCAGCTGTCTTTGCAATAGTTTTCTCATCCATTTCTTACCTTTTTCTCACACTCCTAGTAACAACCCTTCGCACCAGTGGCAATACTAACTTCTTTGGGGTAAATTGACTATATAATAAATTGCGTAGTTTGGATTGTTGTCCTGAAATTTATTGAAATAATCACGAAGTTATGACCGTTGTCCGCACTAGCCTTTCTCAAGCTGATTGAAATTTCGGACTGAATATTTTATTTCTCTCTGTCATGAATATATTTCTTATTTATAAACCATGTCAGTTTAAGATGTCTTACCTAACGAGATTCTCTAAGGTTTTGTTCAACACTGCTGTATCCAAGTATTGAACTAATAACTTTTTGAGTCAAGTCTCTTTATCTAATCAACGTTCATATCTACTAACCAATATGTACTTGAAGACCAATAACTAGAAATATAATTTTGATGTGCCAAAAGGTTGTGAATATTGCTATAAAATGTGCCTGAACAATTTAAATAATGTACATATTTCTTTATCTCACAATAATAGACTTTATTTATATGTATATAATTTCGAATTATATTTCAATTTATTTCCATTGCAGCTAATCTATTCTGCTTGTTACACATACCTCGAAAGCGATTAAATGATGCTATTAATGATGCAAAAAAATATTTACAAATAATAAGAATTCGGAAGAAATAATAATAATAATCATTTACTAGTGTAAGTATTAATAACTAACCTAAGCATTAAGGAAAGAGTTACGTGTTTACATTTTCCAAGTATTTGGCGTAAAGTGAAAAAAAATCCCCGACACGAATTGCAACCCGTCTCTCTGATTTCCAATCTTGAGCGGTTTCCATTACACTATCGAAGCATATAACAGAAGTTTCTAGGCAGTCATTCATTTAGATCCTGATCATTCTCAATAATGTTTAACTTCAGTTATCTTACAGAAACCTCTTTTTAACGTAAATTAGCTGTAAGTCCCTATAAAAATAAGAAATAAAAATAATATTACAAGTTAAAAATAATAGGTTTTAATGGATCTTTAATATCGAACAGTCTGAAGACATCATAAACACATGTACTTGTAAGTGATGTGCTATCGTCATATCAATTTAAAGTGTTTAACCAATTCATTTAAGACATTCTTTATTTTCATCTACGAGTGCTTCAGAAGAATTAACCTTAGCGAGAATTAAGAGAAAATTGATCCGATCTACATTTAACTTTTCTTCACTAATATTATTACGAACACATCTCTGTAAATTTAGATATTAACACGAGTTATTTTTATTTTTGCTATATTATTGTTTTTAATTTTTTATATATTTTTTGTTTATTTTGCCTGTATCGTTTCAGGGCGTACATTGTCACGATTCGCCAGCAATTAATACTTTTTTATTATTAATATAATGTCAAAATTTACTGGAAAGGAAGTTGGATTGGTTTCTCGTTTATGTTGTTTTATTTTCCGTTAAGTGGCTACCATCCAAGCTAACGCAGCGTATGTATTCCACATTCTAACGCACACATAAACGAACAGGTGGTGTTATTAACGGGAGGAAAAGTAGAATTATGTTCTTAAACCAAAGGAAAATTACATGTTTTTAACAAATCTTTCAACATATAGATTCAGATAATACATGAAAGTGTGAAAGTATGACAGGCAGTCCACAGGAACAGATATCAGTAGTGTTTTATTACCATCCCTATTTACGTGAATCAATGATTTTCAGCACCTAGCAACACACTAAGTTTAACAGATAAACAATTCTTTTATAATCACTTCACTCAAGGGAAGGCAATAAAACAAATATAGCACAAAATTATACTTAGTGCCATAAAATATGAGAAAAAGTAACATTATAAAGATTATATTTAAAGAATGATAATTATAAAGAGAGAAAATTACAACTGACATTGCTTTTGAAATTTTGAACATTAAAAAACAAAAACAAAAGTGAATCCCACAACCGAAAATTTCAGTAGAAGAAACTGTTATCCCATAACCTACCCTAAAATCTAACCACTAAGATTGGATAATGAGGAGACTTGTAATGCGTGTAAATTCATGAAGTCTAAATACAAATGCGTAAATTTTATCAGAACAATTGCATAAAAAATATATTTATAGAAAAGACAAGGGAAGCACTGTTACAGCGATGTGAAAGAGATTGTAACTTTGCAGAATATTTTGAGATTTCATAATGAATATCTGCATACATAGCAGGAGACGCACAACCAGTTGTAGCAGCAATATTCTAATCAAGGATGTATGCTAGATTCATAAATATGTAAAATATGTTCTGACAACTATTTTAGCTACACAATTACTAAGTGATTCAATATACTCTATTCAGTTTCTGTCAGCTGAAAACTTTAGATTTTGCACGCGCAATGAGACACTCCCTTGGAACATAACATCATCGAACTTAGGGCCCTGGCTATCGTTCGCATTATTGCATGACAGATCTAGATAGATAGCTATTTTTATAAGAAAAACTAAATCAGTTCAAAGATTCGTCCACTAATACCTTCATCTTCCAGCATGTGAAAAAGACTAGTGTGCCAAGTCTCTCATATGGCTAGGAAAGGTTCAAATCAACAACCTGTGTTTGGTCATTCGTATCTGATCATTCCTGATAGACACTCTCATCAATAAACTTTAACAAATCAGCATTTTTGCTAGATAAAAGAAAAGTATTTCTCATATGAAAGACTCAGAGAAATACAGGATGCTTATTAAGTTGAGATTTAATTAGATATTTGTTGTAATCGATTGTTTATTCGTATTCCAAATTTAGCCTCCTCATTCACTCTTTCTCTGTGAAACGTTATCTGCTTTAATCAAAATAAAATTTCCAACGGTTACTCCTGAAGAGGTAGTGAGCCGAAAGGATTCATTAAATTTAAAATAAAAATGTCATCTTGGAAATTTATATATATATATATATATATATATATATATATAAGTATATTTCGCTCTTTATACATGAGCGATGGGAAAATAGGTATCATTTTATATTTTCAATTTCAAGCGTGCGTGTTGATTCATTTTTTTACCATGCAAAATAGCAGGAGAAATTAGTCATGCTTTCTGACAATTCATGCGACCGCATCACCCCTTACATTGATCCGCCAGACTGTTCACATTGCAGACACCCTTATTATATATAGAGCGCAGTTACACGGGAGACCAACAAATCCCTCAATAATACCAAAGATATACCGAAGAAAATTAAAATATCAAGGCAAGATTCAACAACATATAAAAGTGGACCGCACAAAAGTGAAACCGGAGAATCCGAAAGCATATGTAAGATGTGTTTGAAAACAATAGTGGTTTAACTAAATAGATTTAATCTATAATATTTCAATGCATTTTTGTAAAAAGGATAATTATATCTGTTATATCTCCCCCAAATCATGAACGAAAAATCAGGGAGCCGAGTTCAAATACTAGTTGAATTCTTTGCATTCACTTAAGCACAAATACCCTTGTGAAATCCACTTCTACCCTCCAGTTATGGGTAAAATAACAGGACAGATTGGGTTCTATAGACTTGGTCGGCAACCAGTCTACCGCAGAAAGCAATGACAACCTACTGCGGGATCTCCTGCCCAGTCAGTCATGTCTCATTCGAGACATGATCGCCCAAGCGTGTATCACGTATGGCACTTATCTGATTGACTGATATCTGTTAAAATGCGGTATTGAGCGCTTTAGTGTTAGGGTTTTCGTCTTGTTTTTTTTTTCTTTTTTACGAGTGCTTGACTTTCTCTTCATGTACTTCGTTTGTTGTTTTTTTTTTTTGTTTTTGTTTCCCCTTTTTTTTCCCTCTCAGTTTGTTCCCGGTAGGTTATACCAGAACGATTTAAATTATAGCTTGATTAATACTAGTTTTACTATTGGTATTGTTGTTGCTATAGTTAATATTATATATATATATATATATATATATATATATATATATATATAGAGAGAGAGAGAGAGAGAGAGCGAGATTGAATAAAAAGTCGAGAAGCCCTGAAGGTTTTGCTTAAAGTGTAGATTTATTGTTGTTGTTATTATTATTTATATTACACTGCTACTTTCATAATACATTATGTGTCTATATTGGTATTGGCAACGCAACACGTGTTTCGAGTATAAAGTTGACTCTCTTAAGGTGAATATATTTGTGATTTCATATATAGGGATCCGTTTCTGATGGCCAAGGTATCGTGCATAAATAGATAAGTCAGAGGGTTTATGTATGTGGCGTCTGGTTTTTTTTCACAATCGCACGTTAAGTTCCTACTGGCGCCTTCTTTGACTTAGCGGAATTTAATTTCGCCTTTATATTTTAAAATAGTTTTCTACGGGTAATCTAATTCTTTTTGTATTGCTTTGTGGATACTATTCCAATTTGGAGTGTGTGTGTGTGTGTGTGTGTGTGTGTGTGTGTGTGTGTGTGTGTGTTTGTGTATATTTGTTTGTGTGTGAGACAGAGAGCGTTTGTTTCCCGAAGTTCGTGTGTGTGTGTGTGTGTGTGTGTGTGTGTGTGTGTGTGTGTGTGTGTGTGTGTGTGTGTGTTTGTGTATATTTGTTTGTGTGTGAGACAGAGAGCGTTTGTTTCCCGAAGTTCGTGTGTGTGTGTGTGTGTGTGTGTGTGTGTGTGTTTTAAGTTTTTCATATTGTTTGTTGAAGGAAGGTTTGTATCTTTTATAAATATTTCTTTCTACATTATGAGTGTGTCATAATCAGCATTTTGATAGATATTAATCTGAATTTACCTCCACTGCATTCATGTAAACTTTGAAAGACAACAATTTCATGTTGATAGCTAGTTTGATAATACTTCTGTGCAGGATTTCTCTTTTTTTCTGGTATTTTGTCGCCGTCACGTATATTTTTTGCGCATTTATTGCAATTTAGAGCGAGAACTATATTTTCGAGTCCCAGCTCAGATCTGTTTGTATTTCGAATGTGGAGGTATTTTTGAACTGCAAGGGCTGTCCTTCTATTATTATGTTGCATACCGCACAGCTTTTCTTGTTGAATTTTGCGACTACCTGTGTTAGGGTGCTTTTTATTTTTTTTGGGGGGGTGGCTTTTGCTTTTAATTATTTTAGTTGACTTAAAAATTTCCTGTATCTTTTTCATTTTTGTTTAGTAATTCTCTGTATGTTCTGATTGCAGTAACTAATTCTGGAATGTGTTGTGTGTAGAAAAGTATGCTAAATCTTTGTCTTCATTTTCATTTTTTTCTGGATTCCGGAAATCTTTTAATGGTATTTATTATGCTAGTTGGAAAAACTTGTTCATTTGTGGGGCGGGGTATACTCGTTTTTTAAAGCTTTTCTTAGTTCCACTAAGCGTATTTTATGAAGGATTTAGTCACCTAGTATTGTGAGAATTCATCTGGCTAGGGGGATGGATTTTACACATGGTATATATATACATATATATATATATATATATATATATATATATATATATATATATGTCATCGGATTTATATCATCTGCGAAAATTTAATTTAATTTATTTTCTTATTGATTACTTCTTATGAGGGCGTTGATGATTAATTTGGTCAATTCTTGCATGGGAGAGGCATTGAAATTGATTACATAGTAATGTTGGGGGAGATCTAGGTCTATTTCGTAGAGACTTTTTTATCACCTGCATTCTTGTCATTTTCCTCGAAAACTTGAGTTTTTATAATGTAGAAACCTAGCCAGTTTGCACTGTCTGATGCTTGTGTTTCAGATTATTTCTTAGGACCAACCTATTCATTTTCAGTGTTATATATATATTATTGTTTGAACATTATTTTTATCGATACTCATGTTTAAGTAGATATTCTGTTTTTAATTAAAGAGTATTATATATTTATATCTACTGGCCTGATTATTTACGATAGATTTTTATTACGAAAATGTGTCATTCGGCTGAATTTGACCCTGCGATCCCTATCCACATAGGGAAAGTTACATTTAGATCTGGCAACGTCTTAAATCTCTCGACCACGAATGACCTCCAGTCTAAACGAGGTTTTAATCAAGCCTATATAGCACAATTTTCGATTAATCGTAACAACCATATCTGCTCTGAGATTGTTGGTCTCTCTGTTAGTCGAGAGGTGCTAAACGTTGCCAGATCAAATGGTAGCAACCGCTATGTGCATAGGGATCCGGCAACGTCTTAAACCTCTCGACCATTAATGATCTCCAGTCTAAACGAGGTTTTAATCAAGCCTAGATAACACAATCTTCGATCCATCGCAACAACCATATCTGCTCTGAAATTGTTGGTCTCTGTTAGTAGAGAGGTCCTAAACGTTGCCAGATAAAATGGTAGCAACCCCTATGTGGGTAGGGATCGCAGTTTCGAATCTTACCGAATGATACACATTTTCGTAATAATATTTTATCGTAAATAATCAGGCCAGTAAATATAAATATATAATAACTCATAATTAATAACTTCTACTATATGAGTATCTATCAAAAATTAATGTTCAAATAAATCATTTCAAATTGTCCGTTTTCCATAAAGTTTCATTTATATATATATATATATATATATATATATATATATATATATATATATATTCTGGACTTATAACCGTCTAATTATGCACTGAGATTTTTTATCATTTATTTATATAGCTCTGGATAATATCAAACCACCTCTATTTATATTCAATTGATGTAGAATATATCAATTAGATTCCGATTTTTCATTATGCTCGCCGCCTTTACGTGTTTCTATAACGAACATGGAAGCCCGTAAAGACGTAGAGGATAATCAAAACATTTTATCAAAATGATATTTCATATTAATTATATGTAATTAGACAGTTCAATTGATATTATTTATATATACTGTAATAATAATAATTTGTCATGTTCTATTATTTATACGCACATGTAGATGTTATAATATCGGTGTAGAATTTTTCCTGGTAGAGTACTCACATTATGTTGCAAGAATTCGAAAAAATAATCTTATTTCCAAATTGTCACTGAGTGTAGAATGACGACCAGCATCGAAGAACACAGTGCCTGAAAATAACAAACGCTGGTGAGGGTAACAGGTGACAATAAGGTCACCTATTTAAGTGAAGTCAGGAAGCAGAGGATAGTCATCCTTCAGATCAGCAGTTTGTAAACGACATTGGGATCAGTCCCGAGGAGACGGACATCCGTCTGGCTGCTACCAGCTATGAGTATATGTTAACTCTCCAAATATACCAACCCTCATTTTGCATCAAGTCACCGAGAAGAACGAAGAAAGTTGTATATTTTATTTATATATACGTGCTGCTGCTCGTCGATTTTATCAGCAAAATATTCGTTTTCATTCAAATTTATTTTCGACGTATTTGCCTCTACCAGAAGAAGTGGTATACAACACATAGATAGACAGCTGGAAGTTCTTAAGAATATAATTAGCAGGTGCGTTCCTCGTAAAAACATCCCCAAAAGATATCGAAGGCAATGAAGAGATGGAAAGCCATCTGGTCATGTACTTGGTGAGCTTTTGGAACTGATGTCATATGGACAGTTTGGCAAAGGGATAAACGATTCTTAGGATTACAATTTATTCTATTTTTTTAATTTTAAATTATTAACAAATTATACATTTTCAAAAGTTCATCATGTGTTGTACTCTGTTGTTTGTTGAAAGGTTAAGCATATTTCTTTGAAAACTTTCAACATTCTCCGAAATAAGGCAAGCCTTCTTTGGCAACAAAGAGATGCACAGAGCTACATTCACCATGATTACAAAAGAACTTCATCTACTAGTCAGGCTGCTCTTTTCCTAGTGTAAAATATATGGCTGTAGTTACGTTACCCAAAGTTAATAAAATAGATTATCGTTACTTGATTCATTACTGTGCTTTGTTATGTTATATACATTATTTAAAAACAGTGTAGCAACTAAATATCTGAGTATTAATTATTAATGAGATATTCAAAATTCAAACACAAGAGGGAATTCTTATTGTATATTAACGTTTCATGTAATGGCCGTGGGAAAGCATATATGCAGTATTAGTGGTGACTAGAGTTTAATGACGTGTCTTAGAGAAAGGAATAAAAGCTTGCATGAGACCAGCAGAAGTTATATTTGTCGTAGACTTTTGACGAAACTTTACATTGATTAGAACATTTTTTCTCTATATCAACGGTTCGGACCTTGAGCTACAATTTTCCCAATTTTAGTTGGATTGGCATAAGGCATGTCGGAGGAGAAGACTACTTAAATTGTATGGGTTTTGTTGATTTGTGCTATACATGTAAATCCATTCAAAAATTGTTTACGTAAATCTAATGTTCATGTCATGATCGAAAATTGATCCAATTTTGGTTGAAATCGTACCAAGGTTTTCTGAGTTGTGTTCGTTTAAAATGAAGACACACAAACATCAACACTCACAGATATACATATTCATCTTTATATATATATATATATATAGATCATTTTGACATTCATTAGTAATCCTTTTTTTTGAACAAAAAATCTTACAATTTTAAAATGTTTTTAGTTTTAAAAGCTTAAAAATTACAAAAAAGAAATATATAAAATTTTATGTTATAACAATTACCGTGGATAATAATTTCACTATGTTTACTATTAGCACTGTCGGTTATAGATACCGATCACTTTGCAAATATTTTATTGAAAACGTGTTCAACGTTACTTTTTAGAAGAAATCAT
Source organism: Ascarosepion bandense (assembly GCA_037127315.1). Lineage (NCBI taxonomy): Eukaryota > Metazoa > Mollusca > Cephalopoda > Sepiida > Sepiidae > Ascarosepion > Ascarosepion bandense. Next base: position 2,333,887 of record JBBBDQ010000821.1, read on the forward strand.
TATTTTATCTTCGAGTTAATTGTACTAACCAATGAAATACTTGCTGTTCTACAATGATATATTTCTATTTTGTGTTTGGCTATTTTAAAATATTTTGCTTATAATAGATCCCTGTTAGAGCCATACAGGTTTCATTTTCTTTGATCCCTTCTGTGAATATGGTAGAATACAGTTAAATTTCAGAAGTAGTCAAATGTCATACTTGGCAGTTTAATGAGATTCTCAATTTAACGAATATATTTTAGAACACAAAATAAATTCTTAGTTTACTATTTGGGCTTTGTAGCATATTGCGTGTTTGGATAAAATTTCATTAGTGAAGGTAGTTCTCTGGTAATAGTATTAATTTTAGATTTCATTTTTTTAATATTTTCCTAACGTGTATATAATTCTTTTTTAATTAAACAGAGTGAACGTTATTGATGGATCCAAATTATATATGTGTACACATTTTCATACCAATTCTAAATGCTAGTTTAATTTTGAATGTTTTTATCGTAATACTGTTTTTTGAAACAATTGTATTGTTTCATATCTTATCAATCATAATAACTTTGAAGCCAAATATCAAAGAATATGGTTCGAAAAAATGGTACTGGTGTTTATTTAATAGGTAGATTTTGTACTGGCATTCTCTTTTTAAAACCACCTATCACATATACACATAACCATTTACGTTAAAGAAAAAAATACAAAACTATTATATATTTATGAATATCCTTTGAGTAATAAATTGTTCGAGCAAATGTAATCTATTCACTGCGTTTCTTAGGTTCGATCTATTATCTATCTAATATAAAGTCTAATTTAGCAATATGGAATCATCCGGAATAAGGAAATAGAAATATGTTCTCTTTGGAATATTATGGAGGTTGCTTTTAAGTAATGCAAAATATACATTTAAGAAAAACATCACTATTTCATCATATGGAAGATCTCAAGCAGAACCTATTATATTGTACACGACACAAGAATTAGTGGGTAGCTAAAGCCGGATCTACTTAGCGACCTTGTAAATGGAAAGCTTATTGAAATACCCGTATTATCTTATTGTTATTTAGAAGATTGTGCGTACGACATATGATGTAGCAAAAATGTATAAGAGTTAGTAAAATTGAGTTGGAGTTGGAGTTTTGCTTAACGACATATAAATTCTGGAGGTTATTTAATGCTAACAAGTGTTGTTTTAAGGTATTTTTAATGTTTTGTTATAGTGAAATGGTTAATTTAGTCAGATTTGAATAATTTATTAATTATTTTATTTTAGAAAACTGAAAATGTCTGCTAATTTTGTGTTAAAAATGTTCTGCTGAGAATTCTTTCTTTCAAAAATGTGTTATGTAATTTTTTTTCTTAAAATATGTATTGTTGGTAATATTTTTTCTTCATTTGTTTTTCTTTAAAAATATATTTTTAAACTTTCATAGTGTTTTGATCCCATGTTTAGGGTTTAACTATTTGCCCATAGCTAAGAACCTAACAGGTGCTTCCATTGCGTGTCAGGGTAGATGTGGGAACAACAGCAAATTAAGTGATACTTCCTTGCTCCTCACAACCTACCAATCAGAGACCATGCTGCCGGATGCAGTTTACCGTCATTCCTAGAATCTAATAAAATTTAAATATTCAAAACAGAAATAATATAATTTTTACGATAATTTCGAGATATATTGGTTTTATTCAAATATACAAAATAATCATATTTTATTTACACATATAACAAAACCTGCAATAATAATGAATGAAGATGATATATAATAGAATAGGAATGTAGTAATCTTATACAAAAAACAGCCAGTAATCAACTAGAATAGAAGTTGAGACCAACTGACAAAAAACGACCAGGGCAGATTGGTAGGTGGCTTAAATAATAACCTGGGAGATTCGATTCTGTTATAGGCATGTCTATTCTGTAAGCACTGATTGGTTGATAATTTCAGTGTGTACATTGAGCTCCATAAATATTGAGGACAATATACACCTTTTGTCCTTGGGCAGCATCGGGACATGTATGTGGTTCTTCTTGGTGTTATCACTAAGATCAAAGTGTAGTATCTGTTCCGCTCATACTACACTGGTACGTTCGTTGTCGGGTTGAGTTCGTTTCAGGTTGTGTTCCGCATTGGCGATCGTTGTCGGGTGTCCGGTTAACTTGGCGTTCGTGTGGGAGAGTTTTCTTTCGGCGACCGAAGAGCCTCCGTCGGCAGGAGGACAATGGCCGAGGTAAGGCCAGAAAGTCCTGTTCCCTTCACAGACGAATACTGTGGAGCGAAAGAAGGGGACTGGCAGGTACCGAGGACTGGAATCAATGAGGTGGACGAGGATATACCTCCTACCAATGATGGCAGAAGTCAACCAACGGTTGGATCTCCGTTGCCTTCCACCGCGGCGTGGAGTGGAGGCAACAAGAAGAAGGACGAAGCCTACTATGAGGAGGCGAGAAATTGGTACCAGCAGTACATATCGGGCACGGAACTACTATCTGTACCCGATAGTCTTAAAGAGATAGAGCCACGGATCATCTCCCTGCTGACTAAAGATCTCAAAACCCACAAGTTTGTGGGTGTCAGCAGGGAGGTACTGCAGGAAATTATCAAGTCCTTGAACATCCGGGCGAAGATGATGGCACGGCGGAGCCACGCAATGTGGGACGTTCTGCTGGGAACTGTGGAGGAGGCAAAGGAGCTAGCAGGGACAACGAGAGAGACAAAGTCGCTCAGAATCGAAACTGAGTACATGGGCACCCGCAAACACGTGTCACGTTACACGGGGTGCCCATGGATATCTCCACTGACCATGTTGGGGCGTTTTTCGCCAGATTCGGCAGAGTGACAGAGGTGGCTAGCGTGATCTCCAAGGCAGGTTTCGCCACGGGCGATATGACTCTGCAGGTGACGGTGTCTTGCAAGGAATTCACAGAGATACCGAACATCCTCACCTGCAGAGGTCGTTCTATATTTGTTGTCGTAGAGGGGAGAAGGACCACTTGCTGAGCTTACGGAGCCACGGATCACGTGGCAAAGGCGTGTCCAACCAAGGCTCCAAAAGCCCAGCAGTCGCAGACAGCACCTACAACAGCAGCAGCAGTTAGCAAAGGCTTGCCGGAAAAGTCAGCAGAAACGGCTAAAGAAGGAGCATGGCAGACAGCCGGTAAAAAGGGCGGAAAACTTAAGGATCCCGTACAACAAACTAAGTCCCCGGCAGTACCCAAAAGATCGGAAGAAAAGTCACCTCTGCCACGGAAATCACCAATGAGCTTGCCAACTTCACCGGCAAAATGCTCCCAATCCCCTGTCGTTAAATTGACTCCCCTGACGAAGAATCCCTTGTCACAGGACAGCACAGCCACCCCTACTCCTTCTCCCACCCCCTTCACCTACCCCCTCAACTACCAGAAAGAAGATGGCTCTTCCCCAGGGGGTAGAACTTTTTAAAGTCAGTAAAAAGGAGCTGGTGAAGGACTGGTCGGCGCAAAAACGCACACTGCTTAAGCCTTTGCTGAAGCTGACTTCGGTGGATGGCAAATCCACTGAAGACCCTGCTAACTTCCCGAAGGCCCCCGGCGTGCTTACCCTGGTTCGTATCACGGGGGGTAACCTAAGGGTTTGGGAGCACATCAAAGAAGCCAGCAAGGTATAGAAGGAAAAAGGCATTACAGTCTACAGGAGCGATACTCCTGAACTCAAAAAAAATGGAAAAAAATTGTTCAGGGAGGTTCCCTGTTCTTCTCCATCCATCTCTATATAGGGTAGTTAAACTAACATACCCTACGGACGTCGGCGGGATTGTCCAAGACGGGCGGATTACGTCCGATGTTGGTACAGGGTCCCTTGGACAGGCCGTCGGGGTCCCATCTGCCAGTGATTTTTATCCCGTATGTGATTAGATTAATTCGCTTTTTCTAATTTCAGGTCTAACGGATGTCAATTAAGATAGCCAGTTTGAATGCGAATGGCTTGAGGGATCGGGGTAAGGCCCGCCTGCTTCGTGACCTCTTGTCGTTCGGCGTGGATGTGGCCGCGATCCAATAGACTCACTTTGTTTGCGACGTCGATTCTTGTGTGCTGGTTAACGACTTTGTCGTCTATTCAGCATATGGGAACCGGCAAGCCAGAGGTGTTTCTTTGCTGGTCGCCGAGGTCGACCCTGTCCATGTCGGTGCCGAGGGCCGGTGGATCGTGGCCGATGTTGCAGTGAAAAGCAAGAAGTTTCGACTGGTTGCTGTTTATGCGCCCAATGACCATGAGGAGCGTGTCGAGCTTTTCCGGTTGTTGGAGCCCTTCCTGGTCGATTCCAAGCGACTAGTTCTAGTTGGGGACTGGAATGCCATCCTGGACCGCAAATTGGATAGAGGAGGAGTGGTGATCGTAGACTGGTCGATCTGATTGACGAATTTGGTCTCGTCGATAGATACCGGGTCGATCATCCGGGCGGGAAAATGTGAACGTGGGCGAATAGTTGGCCTTCTACCAAGGTGGTTTCCTACCTTGATAGAATGTTAGTGAGAGAGGCCGATATAGATTTCTTAGAATGCCCGACGTTCCACTGGTTAGGCTACACGGACCACAAAATGGTATGTGCCTGTGTGGTGTTACAATTTAGGGCTAGAATGGCTGGCTTCTGGAAGTTCAACCAGTCCTTACTGGACAGGTGGGACTTCCGCGACCAGCTGATTATCGCACTTCAGCGGGTGTTAACTGGGGGAGTCATCGGGAATAGGTGGTGGGCTAGTCTTAAGGATAGGATTAGGTCTTTCACCACTGAATACAGCCAACGGCTCAACCTAGATAAAGGCTGCCAAGGTGAAGACGCTTAGATCTAATTTTTCCCGGGCGGAGGCTGGTGGGGATCCCCTAGAGATAGCCTTAGCTAGGGAGGCCCTTGAGCGGTCGACTAGCGATCGTTACATGGGTCAGGTAATTAGACATAAGTTAAGCAAGATGTCTTCCGAAGCTGTGAACATGGGCGCGGAACTGCGCAAGGAGGAAGTCCGACAAGGTGGCGACCGGTACATCCGCGAGATACGAGACCCGGAGGGGCACACCCTTAGGTCGACTGATGACATGTGCGAGGCGTTTCGACAGCATTTCGAACGCCGCTTCACCAAGGAACCTGGTCTCCGCGACGAGGAGTTTCGCAGCTATTTGGCTGACTTTCCCCGGCTTTTGCCGGCTGAAGCGGCTAGTTGCGAGGGAGAGATTACGGAGGACGAAGTCTACGCAGCTTTGAAGAGAGTCGGCAGTGGCAAGTCGTCAGGTTTGGATGGTTTTCCCTATGAATTGTACTTGAGGCTGTCGCACATCTTTGTCCCTATCTTGACAGTTGTGTTCAACAACTGGTTCCGTCAGGGGTCCATCCCCAGTCGGTTCACCAGGGCTGTGGTCACGCTGTTGAGAAAAGGCAAGGATGTTGGGAGGGAATTAGACGGTTACAGGCCCATAACTCTGCTAAACACAGAGTTAAAGATTTTGGCCAAGGTACTGACGAATTGCTTGCAGCTAGTTGCCGAGTCTCTGTTGGGACCTGATCAGACTTGCGCTGTGAAGGGCCGAACAATTCAGAGCAACCTGCACTTGATCCGCACGATTCTAGAGGGTGTAAAAGACGACGATGAGGCCGAGCTGATCATTTTGGATCAGTCCAAGGCATTTGATAGGGTTGACCATGGCTACCTGGCGGCCGTCCTGCAGGTGCTGGATTCGAAACCGATTTCTGCCGCTGGATTAGTCTCCTGTATCGCTCCCCCACGGCTGTGGTGCAGGTGAACGGATAGCTGTCGAGCGCTTTTGCGCTGTCTAGGTCGGTTCGACAGGGTTGCTCGCTGTCGTCCTTACTCTGTTTTGGCGTTGGAGCCACTCCTTCGCCGGCTTAGAGACAGGTCGTGCAGTCCGGCCCTATGTGGAATCGTCATCCCTGGTGGTGCTCTAGCCAGGGTTTCCGCATACGCCGATGACGTAACGACTTTTGTGTCCTCCCGCAGGGACATAAGAGCGGTACAGAAGGAGCTTGAACGGTACGAGCAGGTGACAGGGGCCAAGATTAACCGCGACAAGTCTTCCGGCTTGCGGTTAGGTGCCTGGAAGGTGATTCCCCTCCCGGGGCCCTTCGACTGGACGGACGGACCGGTCAAAACCCTCGGAAATTGGTTCGGTCCGGACTTGCAGTTGGAGAGGAATTGGTCTGATATACAGGCAAAGGTCGACGCGTCGGTCGAAACTTGCGTCGGCGGAGTCTCTCCGTAAAGGGCCTGGCGGACGCGTGTGCCGCTTACGTCTTCTCCATGGTCCTTTATCGGCTGTCTGTACTTCCACTTTGTGAGGAGCGTGAGTAGGCGATCGAGCGTCTGCTATTCTCCCTTCTGTGGAGAGGACGAAGACATCACGTCGACAAACGTGTCTTTTACCAACGTCCGTGTAGAGGGGGACTGGGAATGCCGCACTTGGCGAGCCATCGGCGCGCCTCCAGGTTGGCATTTCTCAGTCGCGCGTTAATGGAAGACTCGTTGCTTACGGGGGTAGTGAGGGACGCGTTCTCTAAGCCTCACTATCACTCCCCCGGTCTCGTTGCACTGCCGCAAGCTTTGAGGGCAACCGGCTTTCATCCGCGAATGCCGGAGGGCCTTGTGGGCCATTCCAGGGTCTAGTGACCTTTCTCGCCCTAGGAGGCACTTCGATCGGGGATTAGTGGAGGGCGTCGCGAAGGATCGATTGAGGGAAGGAGCTCGGCATGACGGAGGAGGAGTATTGCTCTCATTGCTCTTGGCGCCAGGATCGGATTGGCTCAGCAACTCTGAGTTTTCTCTGACCTGGCGACTAGCTCGTAACGCCTTGTCTCTCAATGACATGCGTTTCATAATGGGCCTGGCGGATTTGCCAGATAGTGAACGTTGCAACCTTGGCTTAATGGAGACGTCGGCGCACGCCTTCTTCCATTGTTCGCGCGTTCGCCCGTTGTGGGATCGTGTCGGCGAGTTGACTGCTCGCATCGCGCCGCGAGAACTCGTGTCCATTGATCGTGCATACGCCTGTGATAATGTGTCGCCCCCGTACACCGGAGTGAACCGGATGGTGTTTCTCTCGCTTCTGGCCACGGCTCGAATGGTGATATGGACGACGCGTTTGGAGGAAGTCTTGCGGGGTGGCCGTCTTTCGCATCAGGATCTAATCCGATATTTTGAGTACCAACTCAAAATGAATATTAGAACTGATCGGAAACGGTTGCCACCGACAGAGTTCAGCAAAAGGTGGGTTAATGTGGCGAGCGTGGTTCGCGTGCCTGGGGATAGCCTTGATTTTGTCTTTTAGTTCTGGTAGTCACATCGGGTTGGATTCCTCTGGAACCCTCCTCTTGTTTAAGGTAAGTCCCTTTTTGTGTACCTAGTTAATGTGAATGAGTGTGATGTCCGGGCCGGTTCCCTGGCCATGTATCTTTTGTTATGGTTCAGTTTGAGATTCCCAGGTTCCGTTATTTATTTATGTCCCGTTTTATCTCATCTGTGCCAGTATTTTATTTTCCCCAGTCCAATTTCTTTTCGCCTCCCCACTCCCTGTAAAAAGAGAGTTTCTTGATTTCGTCCTCTGGGCGGAATACAGCGACCTCTTTGTTTTGAGGGTAGGTTGGGTCCAGCTACCACAAAGTTTGTTGTTGTTTTTAGTTTGATTTTTGTTTGGGGATTTTTGTCATGCCCCCACCCCCTTGTCATTTCCTGTGAAAATTTTAATGTATTTTTGTAAAATTTATTGTAAATATTGTATATTTTCAAAATTTTTATGTTCATTGCGGCTAAATTTTAGGTCCCCGGTAGGCTTTGTGGTATTTTGGTGTACGGCAGTATGAGTGTCGATGGACAAGTTTTTGTGGTGATTGAGACTAATTGTAACGTATGTCTGGGTCGCGAAAGAGATTGCTAGGTATAAGATAGTTACGGAAGACCATCCTGAGTTTTGTTCCCCCCTCTTTCGGCCTTCTGGTACAAACACTGTAAAAAGTGTTAAATAAACATAGGGACATGTATTCAGTTACAACACTGTTTATTTTTGTCTGCCAACTGGACGCTGGTTGGACACATCAGGAAGGTGAGTCTCACAATCTTGAATGTTCACCTTTCGTCAGGGAGACAAAAGAAGCCCACCATGTTGAAATGTAATTTATTTGACTTCTACCAGGCGAATTTCAGATATAACTTATGTACGAGTGTTCATATTTTTATTCAATGCAGTTTAACAAATCTGACATATAATTCTTATTTCTTTACAAATAATGCATCAATATCAGTTTGTTAAATATTTTCCTGCTCTTCAGAAATATACGATTAATTTTCTTTACATTCTATTTGAAAATACGTAATCATATGCTGGTTGCAAAGACATATCAGTAATGTATAACATCTACGGACTTAGACTCAGAATATATACAAATATATTCAAATACATAGCCTGCAATTTTTGGTAAATTGCAAAAGAAAACACCAATCATTAAACTCCCTCACTTACGTACGTCTAAATTCAGCTATTATCAACAAGAACATCTAATATTTCTTCTGTTTTTAATGATTTCCAAGTATTAAGTCACATATTCATAGTAGCCAAAAGTGGGTCTTTAATATTCCCTTGTCTTCTGAGATTCAGGAAAGGCTTGTGATAGACTCACACAGGAACATATTTTGAATATTGGTTGCTCATTGAATAAACAATGATATGTAGTTAACAAATAGAAATAAATATCTGAAAATATTGAAGATTCAATTATGAAATAATCATTTGATCATTTTCTGGTCTAAATTAAAAATGTTGCCAAAAATCAGTAGACAGTTTATGCATAGTTACCTGCTCATAAAATATATTTCCAACGCAATCCTTTGATATATCTAATATGCTTTGTGCTGAGGTTAATACATCGGAAAACATTCAGGCAGCAACAAAATAATTCATTTCAATATTGATGGATTTTAAACCCGGTCTATATATTGGGTTTCAGATTTTATTATCTTGTTTATCTCGGTGCACAAAATCTTCTGTATGGTGGGCATTTATCGTTCAGTTATTTCTAATAAACTCACGGATTTCTTTTAAATGCTTATCGCCGTCATAAAGAAATTTCAGACGGACTATATTTGAACACACTACAATTTTCCATTATTCTCTATGATGTCTCTATACTAAACATATTAATCATAGTAACAGACGATATCTACTCTAAACAAAATCAGTATGCAACTTAGAAATTAACAATTTTATTTGTATAATGGTCAGAGCCATAATAAATTTAGCACTACCCTGAATAAATATGATACGATAAAATCATATTTGTAGAGACATTTTTCTCAAAATCAAAAAATAATAATAATATAATATAAATACCTTGATGCCAGACAGCAAAAAATAATCTGCTTTTTTATTGACATAACAGTTCTTGCATAATTCAAAAGTTTTTTTTCTGTATATCTTTTAAATAAATAGATAATGAAGTCTAAATATAAAAAGTGTGACACATGAGGACATCAACTATTTCAGTTATAGTTGGAGTCCATGGATTGATTGGCAATGGTACAGTGAAGGGCTTCCTGATGGTGCATGCTTCAAAGATTAGAAAATGGTGCTCACAAGTAAAGCTTACACATTACCATTAGCTTTATTATTTTAAAATGCTCGAAATCTTCATCTTTCAATATACAAAAATGATCAGGGGAAATTGTTATAAGACTTTCTTAAAATTGTATCTGTTTTTTTTTCTGGATGGGAATAATCATACAATGGAAATAAAAAGAAAAACAAAAATCACTTAGCGAGAATTAGAAAATTAGAATAGAGTACAATTTTCTACAGTTGCCCAAACTCCACGAATACGAAGATTAATTTTCAGAAATAAAAAAAAGGAAAAGTAAATAATAAATTTAATAGCTCTCCCCGTGGACCGTAACATCACAACCAAGGATTTGAAAAAGGACAATTCCACTATAAATAACAGAAACATGAAAACAAGTATAGTATCAGTCATATTAGTTGCACTTGAAAAGATAAAATAGAAACACGAAAACACAGTGAAAAAAATTGATATCTCAGCTTCAATGAAACACATTTATTTTTGTTAAGTAAAGTTCACACAATAAAGAAAAACTTCCATGTAATGCTATTGATTGCATTAAAATATAAAAACAATTATGTAATTTCACCATCAAAAACACTACTACCTGTCTTAGTTAGTTTCGCAGACATTGCAGATAGTGTGAACATAGAAATCTAAATATAAGGATGATAATCCTAATACATATACTGATGTTACAGAGATTCTGACCTGAATTGCATTTAGCTTTATCAGATTTACTTTCTTCTAGTTAATTAAAATATGCTATATTAGCTAACAGGTTTATTACAAGCTATTCTCTTGACTGTTGTGGATATTTACCAAGTTATTAGAAGCAAAGAAAACATGCATCCTTATGCAAGAATGGAAGTCTTTAACCAGAGGTCCAGTTTTTTCTTTCTTTAGCCGATGAGTCAATCAACTCAACTTGGACAACACATGTAGGCACTTAGGAATATATGACATATTCCATAGTATAAGAAAATGTGGATAACTGACATTAAGTTTCTACTAACCATATCCCACATTCTAAGTTATTCGTTATTTGTATAAAAATATGTAACAATATGGTTGTATAATGTATGGTTGTATAATATATTACCTTGACCCGGCAGAAATATAATTATCAGCAAAGGCAGAAAACACAGATGAGTAGTTGACAAAAATGTGATTGACATCAAAGGCGGAAAATGCAGGCAATAGTACTTCACATCAAAGACTGCTAGCTTGGAAAATAATAGACGAAGTTTATTGTTAGTTATTCTTGGTCATAAATGACACAAGCAAGAGAAAAATACTGAAGGCCTAAAGACGTATATATTTAAGGTAGTGTAAGTTTTTGGTTTTCTGGCCGAAAAGGAAACGCAGGGTGAACGCAGAAATGAAAGAAGAGAAGAGAAATACTGCTGGTTAACAACTGTCGACAACTCCATCGAATATGCGTATTTATTTTTGGCTACTTTCTAATCTAGACAACAGCGACTAACGAAGATTGAAAATATGTTTATATTCTTGTATATACTCGTTCTTTGATGTTTTGGTTGATAGTCATGTTTGTCTAAAATATAACATTGAAATTTTGTTGCAATACAAGTGTTTGGTACAATATTATCTCAGTGATTATCATACAGCATCATTGGTCTCCTTTATGTGTCGCTATTAGAGCCATATATCAGAGTTGCTTCCTTCTATCTCTCTATCCTCCGTCTCTTCCTCTTTAACTTTCTCGACATATATGTAAACACAAATATTGTATATATATATATATATATATATATATGTGTGTGTGTGTGTGTGTGTAAACGCAAATATTATATATATAAACGTATCGCTCCAGACAAGACATTATACTGCCACTGTAATGCAGGGGGTTACACAGGAGGAAAGTTATGAGAAAGTGTGACAGAATACAGGGGGTGTCAGGAAGTGGGTAAGAGAAGGATGTGAATACTGAAGAGAATAATGAGAGCATGAGAGAGAGAGAGAATGCAAATTAGTTAGATAAGAGATGACTATTGAGTTTACTTTTAAATTTTTGGAGATTGTAGGGGTGAGGGAAGCAAGTAAACGGAAGGTACTTCCACAGGCGACGAGTGCGAGAAAAGAAGCAGCAGGTGTATAATTTGCGTTTACATTTTATTGGTTTCACAGTAAAAGGGAGGGACCTAGTCGCTAATGTTGTGGCTCGAGTAAATTCGGATATAGCCTGTATCAGTGAGCTAATTTCATCGAAGCAGAAGCCGTGAGAGTACTTGTAGAAAAGACACAGGTAAGCCACACTGTGCCGGTGAGTAATTGACTGTATCCGAGCTTCCAAGTCGGAATCGATCACATTGCAGATACCCCGTTGATTTTTTCAAGGACTCTTAGGTAGATAGCAGGAGCACCCGACCAGATATGGTACCAGTATAAAATGAACGGGTGAACTGGTAGATTTGTATATGTGCAGGATTGTTTCAAACAAGAAAAAAACTTACTGACCCTGCACAGAGAACCGAGCTACTTAGCAATGGATTTATCTTTGGATTCTATATGGTCATCCCACTTGAGGTTTGTTGTGAGAGTTAACCCGAGGATACAGAGTGTTTTACTTTCAAAAAGATTAGCCAGATTATGAACGATTGCCTGTGATGTTTAATAGGTAGCAGCTTCATTTTGGAAGCTTTAAATTTTACGTGCCATTTCTTACCCCAGTCAAACACGGATTTGCGGTGCTTTGCAAGCTCGCCGACGAGGTTTGCTTTGTCAGCCTTTGCAGGTATTTTTATCGAGACGAATTGAATTTTTTAGAGACCACTCAGGAGGATAAAGTGTATATCCGAGAGTTGAGATCGGTTCGGGGTGGGAAGTCATTTACAAGAACTCCAAACTAGTCCAGTGTCGAGTTGATGGAGAACCTGCTAGCAAAGCACTCAGCCTTATCTGTTGAAGAGGTGAGAACATCAAATCCTTTGATTAGAGTGGTGAGTGCTGGTTTGCTATTGTTTGGTACGCTTTTGCAGAGTCTCCAGTAATCTTTGGGACCGCACTTACGTTTTGCTATGCGCTGCTTCATTCTTGTTGAAAACAGAAAATTGACTTCTTTAATTACCTTTGTCTACACTTTGCGAGCAGATGTAAATAGGCGCCTGTTATGTTTCGCTAGGTGACTAGGATAAACCGGAAAAATTGATTTCGATGTGCGATGGCGGCCGAGCAATGGGAAGGAATCAAGCGGACAAGTGTGGTTTAAGTCTCAACTTCCTGGCTGGGACAAAAGAATCGATGTCAGCCTTAACCCAACAAGTACATTCCACAACTAGATAACTAAAGACATTGTCCAAGGGTTTTCACAAAGAAAATCGCTGAATGAGTCCCAATCGAGTCTTTGGTCGTGGTAGGATATTCTGCTAGTCTGAGTTTCTTGTGTGGTGTTGGGGTGGAAGAAAATATATATATATATAAATATATAAAAGATAATTCAGCACGTTATTTAAATTGGTCATAAATGATAATTCACTTCAGAAACCTAAATTAGCTCATTTCATCAGATCCCTCAATATTCCTTCCATTTAGTACAAAATATTTTGCCGGAATAGGTATTTCCTTTAACTGAAGGAAAAAAACAAAAAAACAAAAAGAAAAAACAGTAAGGACAGAGGCATTGGCGACATCTCAGTCGCGAAGATGTTGACCACCAAGTCATTAACGCCTACTTCTGAATCCACAAATTACCACACATATGTACACGAACTTATAAGCGCATGCATCCACATATGTACAAACAAATGTGACTGTGTTTATGCTTATACATAACTATGGACTTATATTTATTCATGCCCACATACGAATCTTCCGTTCGTATAATCACACATATATTTTATAAAGATGAATTTCCGCACGTATAAATAGTGTTATATGAATGAAATTATGTTAACAATTCTCATATATACTTCCAGATTACGCGTATGTTTTCAAACTTGCATACATCCTCAAATCCATACGTATATCTACTCATAAAGATGCTTCCGCACACCTATATGTACGCACACCTTGTGTGCGTACATATAAATGTATACTTTATACATACATTCATCTATTTCTATCCACATACAATTATTGTGTTCACACACACACGCAAATTTACGATGAGCGGATCTACGCACACATGTATGCACACACACACACAGACACACACACACACACACAGACATATATATATATATATATATATATATATATATACACCTTTTTATATACCCTTATGTATAAAGACAAAGTATAACTTTGCACACAAACCATCTATTTTAACTCCCAAACGAGATGGTATATTTCAAACATTTCATACATCTTAACAAACATTACACATACATATCTATATATGCCGGTATATATCAATCGGATCTTGATATTAACATGTACACATATGGGTAGAATGATCAATACATGAAGATATAACCAGTAGAAGGGTGCACAATCGACTACATAAAATAAGGTGTTCTCATATACTGGAAAAACATACGAATAATTAGGTCCATCTAATACATGAAATACACTTATGTTTAGGTTAATCTCTATAAACATAATAATGCCTACAATAATACATATAACAATTATATTCATAACTATACTTGGGAACATACACATAATTAGGTACATACACGAAAAACATATCTAAACTTAAAAATAGGTGAACCAAATATTTATATCGAAGTCATTAGAGTAATAACATTTACAATCACACAGTTCAAGACGGAATAATTTAACTTCGTACGCCCATAATATAAAGTCGTTGCGTAATTATATTGGCATGTCAATCCATTGCATGGTAGATCTCTATCTTAACTTCTTCGTTCCGGAATATTCTCCAACAAAGGATCCACAGAAAATATGAAAAAACTGGAAAGTGTGTCGGAATGGCATAATTCTAAGATTTTATGTGTTCAGACAGTCTAAATGTATTTTCATGGCTGCATTTGAAAATTATTTCATTTTTTTGATTTAATAACTTGCTAGATTCTCTGAATTGATAATTTTAATCCTTTCGTCTAAGCATGTATTGCGTCTAATTCTAAAGCTCTTTGGGGTTTGATATTTCTCTATAATCTTTCATACAACCTGAGGGAAAAGAATTGTTTTTTAATTCCCAGAAATGTTTAGAGAGAGCGGTTTGATATTTTTGGTGGGGTTTAGAAAATAATTGATTATGATTATATAGGCGTTGTTTCTATGTTTCGACGGAAACAAACCCCTATATATTTTTTCACGCTATTGAGTTTGCTAGGATATATTGTTGCTTGGTATATTACCTCTTCGGGTCGATATATAGCTTCAACTGGGAATTCATTTTTGACTCTACAGTTCCAGAAGGTTGTATTATCTGTTTTTTGGTTGTTATAGAATGTTTTTTTTTACTCTATTATTATTGTGTGAGTTAATGATGTTATTAATATTGCCAGTGCAGGAATAAATAATTTTAATGTCTTCTTATTGAAAATCTTCCTTAGTAGATTCTTCTGCTTAAAGTGCTTATTTACTAATTTAATAAAGTATTGTCCGATATTAATATTTGATAATTAAGAGAAAAGGTGGTTAAACCACAGCACACTTCTCTTTCTAGGTTTATTTGTTTCGGTAATTTTGGGGAGTTTCTGTATGATCCAACTCTTGTTTGAATCCACTTTTTTTAAGGCAATGTTGTAATGTCTCTTATTTTCATTAAATATTTTTGTTTTTGATGACAGTTAGTTCATTCTAGTATTTAAGATGGTAGGAATATGATTAAATTATTTGTTGGGAGTGTTTGGATTAAACAGTTTGGGGTTTCATTATTTTGTTGGTAGAGTTTAAGTATGTTGTTCGACAAATTTAAAGTATTAACTAAGAAGTTGACTATTTCTAAATTGTAGGAAATATCTATTTTAAATCAATGCAATTTAAAGGCCCTAATTACTTTCTTTTCTATCCGAGATGATAGTGGACCATTACTCTTCGGGGTAATGATGAGTCCGTCATCTCTGTATAGACCTATTTGTTTGGAGTCCACAACTATACTAAGGGTGTTCATGACATAGATTCCTATCAAATCTGCGATTTGGGCGGAATCAAATGCACCTATGAGGACATCAAAATTATCTCTGTGGCTCTTTATGCATGTAGAAATCTTATTAGATAATACAGATGTCCTGGATGCCAATATTATTTTGGATTCTTCATCGGTAATATTTACAAAGATCTTTGCGAAATTTAAACTAACAATAGATTTTTTATATGGATGGGTAGAAATCCATAATGTAGAAGTAAATGAAGTTTGTGTTGATAATGTCCAGCATAATATATGGATATAGAGTATCCTTGCAGCACGTAATCTGTTCAATAAAACACCGTCAAAATAGATTAACAGTCCTGAATCAGACACTGTCTTGAATCGTATTTGATCTCATTATTTATTCTTGTATAAAATACGAAAAATGTGGCACAAGGCCTAAAACGGGGATGGGGAAGGCTGGTCATCATCAGTCCTAGTTAAACTTAGCTATTCACTTTCGTCGACCGTGACACACTTATAATAAACCTGACACCATAATACCACATTTTTACTTACCATTCTTACCACGTCCACCATAATACCTCTGCTGCTCTATGAAGTCCGACTTAACTCCCATATGTACAATTTTCAGTGGAGGGCATGGGCAGATAATAACAACTTTTAAAAAATCCCCACTGATTATATACAATGAAAGTACGATATTTATAAGAAACCAAACAAAATTGTATTAGCAATAAAAGCCCCCACTACTCTAAGACTGTGACAGCAAAATCAGTTCCCCGGACGAAAAATAATGCGTGGCTTTAAGAAATATTAAATACCACTTATCCGATCAAAAATCACTCACACAATCACTCACATATTTAAACACCATAACAAAAACGAAAAGCACACTTGAAAAATAACGAAAGACGCCTAGCATCCACCGAAGAACTAACATTCCTGAACACCTAAAGTGGGAAGGGGTGGGGGATTAAACTAAAAGAAAGCTGGGGACAAAAAGAAAATGAGCAATCATAACCTAGCTAAGTTAACTTTAGAGCGAAAAACAGAAAATCAAAAACTTCTATTCTAAACTAACCAGGAAGGGGTGCACATGTACTGCTCAGCACACCCAATATCCTGATGCCTAACCAGCATCAAACAAACCACTCTAGGTCAGCACCTTTCACTCGACAGAAACGTGCAAGAGTCACCCACCTTTTGCCAAATTCAGATGGAGTGAGCCATTTCCTTTCCGTCCTGATCTTGACTTTAAGCTGATGCTTAAAGAACAAGATCAGTTGGGAAGAGGTAAACTTCTCATCACCATAGAATTCCTTCTGTCGCGTCGTCCAAATCACGACTCGCATAACACCTAGTAAGCAAAAGAGCACGTAGTGCTCAGCCCTAGATAAAGGAGGTACGACATTGCTACAAACAGTACTAGCCTCAACCACAAAAAACTTTCCACGTAGCATACGAACCATGAGATCTTCAAGAAATTGCACAACGGAGCAACAACACTGCAGTGGAAGAAGGCGTGATCGACGGTTTCCGCCGACAGCCCACAGAGCACGCAGGTTGAATTCAATTTGAGGCCCGATGCACGAAGCTTCTTGCCTACCCAGAGAGCCTTCCAAATCATCAGCCAGGATGGAAAATGTTTATGGACGTTCCTCTTTAACGAGGCCGCCGTTCTCATCCGCCAGCATACACATTCGATCCAGGAATCGAACGTGAAGCGTATGTTGACGAATCTCAACGCTAGGCATGCCTAGACCGCCCTCAGAAGGATGAAGGCAACAGTTCTCGCGACGCAAATTGGGAGCCTTGCCTTTTCCCCAAAGGAAGGAGAACAAGAGCTGTATCAAGCCCAAACGAATGGCACACGGGAGAGGAAGTACCGAGAGTCGGTAAAGGAGAATCGGGTAGATGTGCGAGGCACATATTTCCGCCCTCCCCTTTAAGGAGAGCTTCCTCCGAGTCCACAGAAGAACTGCGGACTCGGCCCTTCTCTCGAACCTCCGACCAATTCATTTCTAACTGGAGATCAGGACCGAACCAGACGCCGAAAATCTTGATCGGCCCATCCGTCCAGAGGAAATGTCCGAGAAGAGAAACTCCCTTCCACGCACCCAATCGCAAGGCCCCCGGACTTATCGCGATTGATCTTGTCCCCTGTCACCTTCTCATAACATCTGATTTCTTTGCTAACTTCGTCAATCTCGGCTTTGCTCGACACAAAAAACCGAAACGTCGTCAGCATAGACGGAGTAACCTGGCCGAGGTGGTAGCACAAGGTAGTGAAATTCCGCGAAGGACCGGATTCGACTTTAACTTGCGGAGGAAAGTCTCCAACGCAAGAACGTACAGCAGAGGCGAAAGTGGACAACCTTGACGAATGGAGCGAGACAATGTGAAGGGCTTCGATCTTACCCCATTCACTTCCACCAGCGCACCGGGGGACTCATACAGCAGTCGGATCCAGGAGCGAAAGTACGGCCCGAAAACGGCGGCGGAAAGGACAGACTCCAAAATCCGATGGTCAACCCTATCGAATGCCTTGGACTGATCCAAATTGAACAGCGCGGCTTCAGTGTCGATTTTCTCGATGATCAGGCGTACCAAATAAAGGTTGTCCTGAATAGTCCTGCCCTTCATAGCACAAGTCTGCTCGGAGCCAATCAGACGAGCGAGGACAGCCTGCAAACGGCAGGCCAAGACCTTGGCAAAAAACCTTTAAGTCAGTTATTTAACATCGTTAAAGGCCGATAATTATCTATGCCACCCCCACCGCCATTGCTCTTGCGAAGCAACTTGATTACACCCCTGGTGAAGCGTCGAGGTATAGACCCCTGCTTCATCCAGTTGTTATAAACAAGCGCCAGCAGAGGAACAAAAACGGACGACTGCCTCAAGTACAGATCGTAAGGAAGAACCATCCAATTCCTGGAGTTTTGTCCCGGCCAACCAGTTTCAGCGCATCCCAGATTTCCGACTCTTATGGGTCCCTCGCACTTAGCCACTTCAGCCGCCCCGAGGCGGGGAAAGTCAGCCAAATAGGTGTCGAACTGAGCCGAGCTCAGACCGGGTTCCCTGTTGAAGAGATCCTGGAAGTAATCACGGAAAGCCCCACATATACCCACGTCTGTTGTCACGGTACGTCCATCCGGCAATGTGATGTCCTTGATATGCCGATTACCTGCTTGCCTAGCTTCCTCTGCACGCAGTTGTGCGGCCATGTTCGTTACGTCAGAAGACATTCTTTTTAACCTAGCCCTAACTACCAGAGCTTGATCCTTCTTGATAAGCAAGGAGGCCAGCTCGGCCCTAGCTAAGGCTACGTCCCCACTATTACGGGATTTCACGGCCCGATCAACTTTTTTCTCTATTGCCGTTTGCGCCGCTAAATTAGCTAATTTTAGACGACGGTTATGGACGGTAGCAAACGACCTAAGTTAAGTGAATCCCACCACTTATTCCCAACCACACCCCCGTCAATTCCCGCCTTTAGAGTTAGTAACAGCTGTTCCTGAAAATCTTGGCTATCATATAATGACGCGTTCAATTTCCAGTATACAGCCAACTTAACCTTAGGCTTATCTAAGCTTACATGTACCTGGACGAGCCTATGATCCGTGTAAACTATCGAATGGAAAACTTAGAAAACCTAAGAGCCCTACGTCGATTATCCTAACTAGGACACCGTCTAGGTAGCTAACGCGAAACTTCAAATCTGAGCCGCCCCTATTAGTCCAAGTCCACACTACCATCCCGGGGGTGTTCATTTCGGTATTTATCGACAAGATCATTCCTCTCGATAAATTCCAGAAATGGTTTCACATCCGGGTTGTTAGTACGCGATCTTTCTCCTATACGATCTTTCTCAGGGCCAAGGACGCTCTGCATGGACATTGGGCGCATAAACCCCATGAGCCGAAAAGACTTCTCCTTTATGGTAATATCCAGCACACAAATCCTGCCCGCTGGATCCGCGAAGACATGCGCACACACCGCACCCAATGACTTGCTCACTAGCCAGGAAACAACTCTAGAACAACCATCAAAACATGTGGAATAGAGATCGTAATCCCTAGACAGTATACCCTCATAGTCGCCAGTTAAAAACCGGGTTTCCTGCAAACAAGAAACGTCCACACCGAGGCGCTGGAGATCATGAGATTCCGACCTCAGCCCCGGGCCATTCACACTTGCCAATCAAAGAGCCATTATGATACGTGCTTAGGGTTGGGGTTCCTGGACAGAACATGGACGGGGAAAGGATGCCGACAGCCTCTCCCATTGACCCATGGCCTATCTCATTCTTGATCGTGCCGTAAGTGGAGACGCAGCCAACATCCCAAGGGAAAGGTTAGTTTCAGAGCCCTATAGAGGGAGGGATGAACTAAAATCGGGACCCGTCCTGAACAAAACTTTTCTAAATTATTGAGTTACTCAGACTTGGTGGTTATGATGCGAGGTTTCATTGAAATTACTTTTGCGGCCTCCTCGATCATGCCCCAAGTCTGCCGCGGACCCGGCCCAGTACGGATGACCGTCAGCAGCCTTTGTGCACTCAGGAAGTTTTCTGGCACTTCTATGTAATTTCCCTGCAGTTCTTCATAGCCAAAAGCGGCTTCAGAGGCTTTATCCTGTTCCCAAAATTTTTTGCGCGTTCAGCCTGGGCCGGGGAAATGCGGCAGATATCCTCCACTGGCCTGTATGGAATTTTGGCCGGATTCTTGCGGGCCTCCTTGTCTTCAGATGATGGGCCTCTTTGCCTTTTGGATGGAGGAGGCCATCTGTTTCGGGAGAGAGGGACAGGGATATAGGCATGGAGAGACTTTGAATTAGTTTATGATCGGGCTGGGATCTCGACTGCGAGGGGAAGGTTTCCGGGGAGTGGGTTGCGAAGAGTGTATTTTCTTGGGTTTTTCCGGCTTTTTCTTTTGAGGCGAGGACGGGTCAGAGGCCGAGGGGCCCGGCGGAGGTTTTTCCAATTCTTTTTTCAAATCCGCCGAAATGGAGGTCTCTCTAGTTGTTTTTTCAGCTCCTTGATTTTTTCCATCTTCTCGTATCCGGGGTCGTATGCTTTTTTCAGTTCTTCCAATTTTGGCGCCGACCAGGCCAAGGCATCGCCCTTCTTGCTGTTGCAGGGAGTGGGGCTGTTAGTGTCTCTCGTCTTAGGGGTTTCTGGGGACAGAGGTTCCGCTGCTTGGCGCTTCCCCCTGGCCCTGCCAACAACCAGCCACTCCCCCTTTTCCTTCTCCGTGGCTGCACTTACAGCTGGCGAAGGCTTTTCGGGAGTTGAGGGAACTTTTTTATTCCCAACCGAGGGAACTACCACACCGGTCCTGGTTAATGGCATGCCCACTACGGGCGAGACGGATGTAACAAAAGCGGCCAGAGGGGATTTTGGTCGACAGGGGCCTGGCTTCCAGAGGCCTTCTTCTCTGGGCAGGAGAAGGAGAGGTGACCAGTCTCTCCACACCTCCAGCATTGTGGCTTTCGGCCGGACATGATTACAGGCCCCCTACGTCAAGGCAGTTGGGGATGATCAAGTAGGCATAACGATCTATCATAATTTCGAATGACCATCCACCAGGCTAGTCATCGCAGGATGCATCCAAGATTCGGCCGAACTGCAAAAAGTACGCAGCTAGATGCTCCCCGATGAACTGAGGAGGAACCTCATATATTGCTATAGTGGTCCTTCTCTTTCCATCATACTCGGTTCTGAAAATATGATCCTTTTTGATCAAATCCTGCATCGACATTTTCATGCAGTCTTCTGGTGTGGGTAGCAATACGTCCCACATGAAAAAGCCCGCACCCTTAACTATTCTTAGTGGCTTAACCCCGGTCGACTGTCGTGCTTTTATCACTGTCTTTCGTGCTGCGACAAATTTTGTGTGTACGCTTGTCCACCAAGAAGACTGACACTATTCTTTTCTCAATCTTCTTTAATTCTTGAGGAGCTTCTAAAAGCCCACCTTCTTTCACAAGGTGTACGTAGCTCTTAGCTCTCTCCAAGATCTCCGTCCGATTGATTTTGCATTTTGGCGGGGACTTCCAGCCACAGGGCGATTCCCCGGCCTCAGCATATTTTGGTGTCTTGTCTTTGTTCATTGGTTTTTTCTTCACCACTATTCTGGCCTTTTTCGGCCACCGTAGCTTTGGTCACATTGTCATTTTCCTCTTGCTCCTTTCCGGGAAGAGGGGTAAATGATTCGTCCGTTTTGTCTCGTGGACCCTTCCATGGTGGGTCAAAATTTAATTTCTTTATGAATGACCGACTTTTGTCGGCCATTTTGAATTTTTAAAACTCCACTCAAAGATTTAAAATTTTTTTTTTCCTCCACTAAATTATATGTATGGGGAGGGGTGGGAAACAACCGGCGTAAAATGGAAAAAGAAAACTAATAGAAAATAATATACACAATGCAACAACAAGAAAACGGTTTAAAACAAAAAACAGAACCCCGAAGGATTTAAGTATTAAATACAAATCAGCCAATTAAATTAAAACGGCTGGCAAACTAACAAACTAGCCTTTAGCGGCCAAAAATATACTAAGAGAAAAAACTAATAATTAGCCTTAAATGGCAAAATGGGTTATCCTCTTGAGAGGTTAAATAAAAGGAGAATTTGAACGGAAAAACAAATTTGTACAAGAATAAACTTTACAAGTTACAAATTACACAAAAAATAAAAAATAAAACAAATAGAAAAACGAAGAGTTGCCTAAACGGACAAAATAAAAATAATTAACAAATTTGAATAAAGAATAAACTTTACAAGTTAGAAATGCACAAAGAAAACAAATATAAACAAAAAAAACGAAGAGTCTTCTAACGACTACTTTCGCAAAAGACAAATGGGGAGGGGTTGAAAAAGAAAAGTTAAAGTGGGGAGAAGAAAGAAAAAAACTCAGGTAATTTTCAGCTTCTGGATAATAAATAAAAAACAGTAACTATTAAAAGAAAATAAATATGGCACTTAAGGTCCAAATAGATACTGAAAAAAAGAAAAACAAAAATTGAATTAAAAACGGCCGACCTGAACAAAAACAAATATGGCCGCCAAAAAATGCGAAAATGAAAACAAAAAAGCTAGAAAAATAAAAAAAATTTAAGAAACAAAGTAAATAAACGAAAAAAAAACTTGTTTATACAAAAGGTTTTTTCTTGTAAAAATAAAGTAGGTCAAAATAAGTGATTATACTTTTTTTTCAACAAAAGACTAAACCTCGCCAAAGCAAGGGTCAGAAAAGTCTGTCAATGACAACAACTAGTCAAAAATGTCTGGATCGGATTTGCTCTCGAATAATCGGAAAATTATAGCCGCTTTTTATACACGTCACATTGAATATTTTGTGCTTCCTTATTGGTTAAGACTTCTATTGGTGAACTATAAAACGGGGGTCTGCACAGTATACATAAGTACCCAAAAAGTATAACACACCCGCTTTTTGGGTACATTATGGAATCTTCTTGCGAAATATTAGTAAAGTTAATATTCATATGGAACAAATATCAATACAAAGTATTTTTTTGTTTCATTATGACGAAAATATTAATAGCAATATTAAAAATGTATGTTGTGATCACAATCAAAAACATTGGAAAAATTGTTATTTTATCCATAGCTGGCCCCATAAAATTTGTTGATAACGTATACCATAATGTAGGGATGTAGAGTATCCTCGCAACACCTAATCTGTTCAATGAAACACCGTCAAAATAGATTAACACTCCCGAATCAGACACAGTCTTGAATCGGATCTGATATCAAATAATCAGAAAAATATGTCCCTCTTTTATACACATTGCATTCAATATTATGAGCTCCCTAGTTGCTTAAGCCTTCTATTGGTGAAATATAAACTGAGATGACGAATGGGGCTCTGCACAGTATACATAAGTACCCCACAAAAGTTCAACAGGTTGCCTTTTGTCTATTTTGGATGTCCTTCAATCATTCCATATTGTCTGCAGAACTATTCCAAATATTGATAACTGAAAATCTCTGTCTGTGATCAAACATGCTTTTAAGAATGTCCTTAGATATTAATCGTAGTTCTGTTTTTGAGGGGTTAATTAATCTTGTTTGTAGTTTGTTATCGAAGTTGGGTTTGTGGTCTTTAAAAAGCAAATAAGCATCTTTCATGTGGATCTTTCCCATTCTGTCTTCAATCCTAAGTTTACTTGCACATTCAGACGAATCTACATTGATCTTGGATATAGTTTCAGGCTCACTATCCACGCTATAATTACTGGTAATTGTTCTTATGATAAGTTTTTGATAGCGGAAGAGTGTGACTTTGGAGATGTTTATAGACTTATCCGCATTGATAAAAAATAATGGGATTTCTTAATTTCTTTAATATCTTGATTTATTCTGCGTAATATTTTCTTTGAAATTTCCTGAATTTGATGTTCTTAACTAAGTTAACGTCTGTTTTCAAAGTGTTCCAGTAGTTTCTTGTTGGAGGGTGTATATATTACAATAAGTTCACCATGAAAATGTAAAATGTTTTGTTATTGCATCATAATATTAGTGTGTGTATATATATATATGTGTGTGTGTGTGTGTGTGTGTGTGAATACAGGTTGATATGCCGTCATGCAAAATATAACAATCAACTAACTGTTTCTCAATGGTATTTCAATATGAAATTGGACGCATAGAAGAATCAGTATTATTTTATTGTGCATGTAAGTTACTGGAGATATGGACGTTACTATTTTTTACCGAACTTTACAATGGTATAATTACAAAGCAAAATTTTTCACACTGAAAAAATAAAATAATTTTAGAAGTTGTCATTCAAACGGAGCACAGAAGCTAAACCGGAGGAGTATATCTCAGTATCTGAAGTAAAAAGTTCAAGAAATTATTTCCTGAAAGAGTTTTTCAGAATATAATTATAGCGAGAAAATAGAACTTACTCAATATATTGAATTAAGCAACCAGGATGACATCTAAGAAGTAAAAAAATTAAAAAAATGGTGTGCGCACGTCTCTTATCAATAGCACGATCTTAGCATTAATATAGATGTCGAAGCAAAATAATATATGACCACAAGAAGAAACGGCTTTACTATAACAATCTTACTTTTTCAGTACTTTAAGCGAATGCTATTAACCATTACATGTACAAACACATGCAACCTCCTAATGCAATTTGGTGACGTCATTTTAGATCTCTCTAAAATTAAGATACAACGTTTTCTTTCTTTTCTCCTGAAACGACCCAAAATACGTAAGATTAGATTTCGTTTTCTTATTGTTTCTTTTCTTTTAAACATATATTTATTTTCCTTTTCCCTTTCTTTCACTTTTTAATTAAGAATCAGATAATTGGTGCTAAACCTATCTACATATCATTAATATTGTCTAAGCGCAGAAAAAGAAAATTTCGTTTGCTTAAAGTATAATACATCTACAAAAAATATATTGTGAATACACATTTTACTTTAACTACTGTTTTTGCGTAAAGCCCTACTTAAAAATGAATGAAGGCTCTTTGTTAACAAAATAAAAAAAAATTATGGGGAAACAATATGGCTGTATAAAATATTTACCAATATTGGAATTCAAAATTGTTTATACGGATTACGGATGTGCAGGCGGTACAAACGTAAAACAACTTATCTTTTTATATATGTACTGACAACGGAAAAGCAAAAGACGAAATGTTTACTCATATTTATAAAACTATGACCATACATTAAAGCATATATATGTTTAAAAATAATAACATGAGAATTCTTCGTGTGTACGAATTTACTACGATACTCTTATGTGGCGCCATTTATTCTGGGCGGAGTGAGCTGTCTTCTTTCCTAGAAGTTTCATGGTTTAGCGAGTTATTATTTCTCAAAAGTTTCTGAAAAAATAAAAATAAAAAAAACACTCAGGAGGAGAAAAATTTATCTTCCTCTGCAAATAGTCAATTGTACTTTGTATAAATACATACATAATATTTATTTCTTCTACATTTTTTCATTTTTCCGGATGTTAGCAAAGAGCGGAAGAAGTCTGAAGGAGCCAGCGGACAACTTACTGGAGGTGATGTCCCAAAAAATCACCGTGAATAAGGCAACGGTATACCACTCCACAATCTACACCCAGCTAAATCATGGTTTTTCAGGACAAATATATCAAACCTAACAGCGTGTAGGGGGTTGCTTCCCAAAGACGAAAATCCTCGCTCGGCACGGGTAACAGGTGTCACCTGATCATCATCTGACGACTGTTAGCACAAACGGAGTAAAGGGGACATTTTACTCCAAAAATTGTCTCTCGACCGGAATTGAATGACATAAGTAACAGGTGACTGTGGACCTTTTCCCTGCGACTGTGCGCAACAAAGAAAGAATTACCTTTGATACATGGAATACCAGGATGCTTAACAAATTTGGACAACTATAGAATGTCAAGCAGGATATGAACAGACTGAAGATCGCATATGCGAAACCAGATGGCCTAACATTGGGGGGCTCAGCAGTGACATACACAGAGTAATTTAAGCAGGAGTCAAAAATAACAAAAAATCCTGACGGCTTGTTACTAGACAAAGAAATGAAGAAATGCGTTCTGGGACACTGACAGCTTTGAGAGAGAGAGAGAGAGAGTCCTCTTGGATAAACTGCGAGGAAAACTCTTCAACAAAGCTATCATTGTAGTTTATGCACCAACAACTCAAAGCACTGAGGAAGAAATAGAATCATTCTATTCCATACTAGACAGTACCAAGTCTCAGGTCAAAAGCCAAGAAATTAAGATCATAATGGGTATCTTGAATGCCAACGTAGGTAAAGAGATGGAAAGAGACACAACTGGCAACATCGGACTAACAGTTCGCAAAGAACGAGAAGAAGAATGGGTCTAATGGTGCACAACAAATGACCAGTTAATAAATAACAACTGGTTTCAAGAACACACACGACGTCTATGGACTTGCAGGAGCCTACAAGGCGACACGATTAACAAAATAGACTACATAACTATAAAGAAGAGATTCAGGAACGCAGTTGTTCGATGTAAAACGTATCCAGGTGCCGAGTGCTGAAGCGACCATGTCCCAGTAACCCGCAAACTAAGGATACAACTCTGGAGAATGAAGAAGCCCAACACAGCACCAAGACTGAAATACAACACGCTCGTGAATGACCTCAGCCTGCAGAACGAATACACTGAGAGCGTGAAAAACTAATACGAAGAACAAATTGGAAAAGAACAATCGAAATGGGACTCACTAAAGGGAGTGATGGTGACATCAGTAAACACTATTGCCCCAAAGGAAATCATAGGCAGAATAAAAAACGAAATTCTCGACATGATGCAAAAGAGACAAAAAATAACGCCAAGACATGAATGGGAATACAGGAAACTACACACAGAGATAAGGAACAAATTCAGACAGGCTAAAGAGGAATGGCTCAACAACAAATGCGCAGAGGTAGAGACTGAGCAGAACTAATAAAGCAAAGATGCATAAAGAGATAATTGAAATGACAGAACAAAAATCCTGTTCCTCAACAAGATGCATAAAATTCAAGGATGAAAAGATAATATTAGAGAAAGAAGAAATACCCCAGCAATGCAGGGCGTATATAAGGATCTTTTCCCTAACAAGGTACAGCAACCGAGAATACACAAGAAAGAGAACTGACCGGAAATATTAAATGCCGAATTGTAATCTGCAATAGCAAACAGAACAGAAACAAAGAAACTTGTCCAGACAGCATTGTAATAGAGTTGCTGATAGCCCTGGTATAAATCAGCATGTGAAAATTACGGATAGAATTAATTAAAATTACAGCAGTGGAATAATACCAGACGACATATGCAAGTCGATTTTCATACCACTGCGGAAGAAGCCAGGTGCAAACGAGTGCGAACTACACAAAACACACAACTAAATGAGTCACTTTAAAAAATTGATTATCAGAATCCTGATGTATAGAGCAAGAAGCCAGATATAAAACAGAAACAGTGCGAGTTCAAAGACACTGGAGCAAGGAAAGTCATATTACGATTAGGATGCTCTCAGAAAAGCCAATAAAATGCAGAAGGACTTGCACCTATGCTTTATTTATTATGCCAATTAAATGCATGGTCATCAGCAAAAGAGCAAACCAAAATGCCAAACACAGGTGGAGCATACTAGAATCGAGCAAGGAAAAATTTTAAATACCTAGAATGTGTTCTAACAGGAGATGGAAAGTGCAACACAGAGATCCGAAGGCGAATTGGCATGGTGATTGACGCGTTTCAAAACCTGAGTAAAGTACTAAGACACAGGAAAATTTTACTAGAAGGGAAGAAGAGAATGCTAGATTGCTATGTGATATCATTTCTTCAATACGGAAGTGAATGCTGGACATTCACATCGAAGATGATGGAAAAAACTTGATGCAGTGGAAATGTGGTTCTACTGAAGGATGCTGCGGATAACATGGACAGAGCATTTGAGCAACGATGAGGTGTGGAAATAATGGAAACGAAAAGAAAAAATAATAGTGTGCATCAGGAGGAGACAACTGTAGTTTCTGGGACATTCAACGAGGAAGAAAGGCTTGGTGGCCATATAGAAGGAAAAAAGACAGAGGAAAACAGTGGACAACATATTTGAAAGGTCGGATCAGGCGGAGGACGGAACGGGAGTTGAGATGTGTAACAGCAGAAAACATACTATGAGCCGCCAGGAATAAGGAAACGTGGAAAGCCATGTTCGCCTACGTCCTGAAAGGACAGGGAACATAAAAGGAAGAATGGGTGCAATCTGGCGAATGAAGAAACCAAATGCCGCACACAGATTGCAATGACTTCAACATGCAGGAAAGAAAGGACAGAGCGAAAAATCACGCAATATACAAACTGAAAACGAAAATTTGAAATGAGACTGACTAAAACAAAGCTTGTATGAAATCCGCCCACGACATCAAATTGAAGAAAAACATTTGTACAAAGAACACGGATGAGGTTCTGAATATGATAAAGAAGACACCGAAAATAATAGCAAGACATGAGACAGAAGACAGTTAACTTAGACAAGGAAATAAAAAACAAATGCTGACAGGCGACCATTGAATGGCTCAACAAAAAATGTGCAGAAATAGATTGAGGAGGAGAAATGAATGAGACATGCATAACAAAATTATCTAACTAGAAGGACAAAATACTATGCTCTTCAACGGGACGCATAAAATGTACTACTCGTTTTAGAAATGGAGATATTTTAATGGTAAGTAGAATATATAAGATATCTGTTATGTGACAAAAGAATTCTGACTGCAATACAAAGGAATACCGACGAAGCAGAATTTCTAAAATTTGAAGTGTAATCTGCAGTGGCCAAATTGAACAAAAACAAAGCAGCCAGATGAGATGGCCTTGTAATAGAGATGTTAGCAGCGTTAGAAGACTTTGACATCGACAATATCATAATTCAGCAGCTCCGAGAACTTTGAGGAACTGTGCAGATTGATGTTCATGGCAGTGCTTCTTAGCCAACAGCAACTAAATGCGAAATGATCAGATAATGTGTAATGTAATAAAATACATCATCCGAATTCTGATGAATAGTACGCGTAGCAGAATTAGACAGTAAATAGAACAAAAATGGTAAGGTTTCGTCAAGAACACAAGAACAAAGAACGCTATGTTTTTGCATAGAACTTTATCAATAATGACAATAGACATGCAGAATGTCGTGTAATTGTGTTACATTGACAAGTAAATGGCATTAAGCAACGTAGGCAACAAACACCTGATAGAAACGCTATGCAAACTTGACAAATTCGTGAAAGACCTTTCAATAATCAAGAAGAGGCTGAAGACGGACAGGAAAGAAATTCAGCAGATACACAAAGATATAAATGGTGTAAGACACGTATGTGTTTTCTCATCATATTTATTCATCCTATACAGCGAATCTTTTCTCAGAGATCTAGACGTCTTTTCAGGATTCGTCATTGGTTGCCGCAATCTGAAGAGTATATGGCACGTAGATGATACATGCTGATAAACAGGAAAGAAACAACAATACCTTCCACAGGAAGCCGTTAATGAAAAAGTAAAGGAAGGACTACATATCAACTCCAAGAAAAGTTAATGCATGGTAATCAATGAAAAGAGGACATTAAAATATCATCTGCAAGTTAGTGTTACGAAAAAAAACATGTGCAGCAGTTTAAAAAGTTGGGAATGTTATAACATAGAACGGAGGACAAAAATACGAAGGGATGTTGGGATGGCCAAGGATGTATTCCAGAAGATGAAGTAGAGTATTAAGAGACAGAAACATTTCGCTGGAAACAAAGTAGAGAGTACTGAAATGTTATGTCATGTCTGCTTTTCAATTAGGCTATAAATGGTGGAAAATTTCATCAAAGATGAAGGATAGACTTGAAGCAACACAGACAGGGTTCTAAAGTACGATGCTGCGAATACAATGGATGGAACAGGCGATCAATTTTGAGGTTTAAGAATGGATGGACGAAAAAAAGGAAAATTGATAATTAACATCAGGAAAATACAGCTGAAGTTTTAGAGACATGCAATGAGAAAAGAAGACTTGGAAAACTTGCTGCTCAAGGTACGGACAAAATGGAAAAGGGTCAAGTAAAAGCGGCGCACGGCATAGCTGATATACTTGAACAAAGATGATGGAGCAAGGATTTAGAGAAATAATAAGAGAAAGGATATCAATTTCGACAAAGAATAGGGAGATGTGGAGGGCCATGACTGCTTATGTCTTAAAGTTATACGGCACATAGAAGACGTATAATCTTCAAGTAATTTGCTGTCATTTTTTTACGAAAGGTTTACATTTGTTATTTAATAAATATTACACATTGTTACAAACTCAAGAGAAATAGACTTAATGAACTATTTCTTTGTTGACAGTAAAACGCATTTGTACGTTATTTCATTTACAGCTTAGATGCTCACACATTTTTCGTATGTTTCATCCGAGAAAAAATGTATTTTTAAACCTAATTATAACCTTGTCTGTGTAGAATCAAACTTTTTCACTGGTAATTATCTTGCGAATTATAACCGCAACAAAGAATTCCGGAACTAATAATGAATTCTGTCACTCAAATATCTTACAACAGTGAAACCTCAGGCAATGAATAAATCCGAATTTTTCGCTTTATTGCTTTAGTGGAATTCACCGAAGCTCTTTAAAAACTATATATTTATTCACAGTAAGGATTCAGTATTTGCTAACTCCAGCAACATGTTTTTATGTAAATCAGATAATTCAAGATTCTGTTTTTCAATTATAGATTAATTAGATATACCGGAATGAATAGAATAGATCTATCTATCTATCTATCTATCTATCTATCTATCTATCTAAGAAGGTTCATAACTAAATATATATCTATCAATCTATATAAGTATGTTCATACCTATCTTTCAATAATATCAATGAAATTTTATCTGTTGCTATCTATTTATTTATATGTTCATGTTCTCGCAGGTCTTGTTCAATATATCATTCATTTTACGCACACATATTTATATATACTGAGTGAGAGAGAAGTAAAGAGAGAGAGAGAGAGAAAGCGTTTCATTTCTTACGCAAACCTCTGATAATTTATCCGAGTAAATACCAATGAGAAACGCATCAATAATTAAATCAGATATTGATATGTCTAAATGTCACAATGATCAAAAGGTTTTCGTTAGGGTTTTCTTCAGATGTGCTGCCACATCATACACCGCTCGTGTTAACGCCTTAATTTAATTAAGTGTTCCTAATTGCTCTAGAAACATTTGTTGCGAAGAAAACATATCCTTACAGAAAATATATTTCACGTGACCCTGTTGATGCAAAACCCGAATAATCTTTGATTCCTAATTCAGTTATCAACAAACATAGCGGCAATCCTAAACCACTGAAATTCATTATTAATATAACATACGTTTCTTTCGTAAGATATCTGAGAGTAAGCAGTTTTTTTTTTGACAAATTACTTTATCGTATGCATTAAAACATTTTCATACGGTAACATTGTTTTAAACGATTTCATTTAATTCTTAATTACGAAAATCATTATTGGTATGAAAATCATTATAAGTGTGAAGAGAGGTTCTTCATACCTATAATGAGAATCATTATAGGTTATCACATTACCATATCATGGTTTTGCATTCATAATATACTTTCTCTTTACCTAATCACCAATAAATGCAAGAAAACGTATACATCCCAAAGTTTTCTTGGAGTTCTAAGAGATAAATATACTAATTTATTAATTAACAAATTATCAAATTAACTTCAAAACATGAATTAGAATCATGAACTATTCATTGTTGGTTATTTCATTTTTCTGTCTATTAATCATTACGAAGACAACATATCTTAGCGTTAAACTCATCCGAAGCCCAAATGTGTATATATTTGAAATTAAGTATTTTGTCTATTTACACTATTTACATTATTCATGCTGTTTTCCTCGTATTAATGGTTTTTTTTTTATAAGCGTTTCACCCCGAGCAAGGCATGTCAATGCCACTACTGCGCAGGGGGCTACGTAGAGTGGGGAAAGGCTGATTAAATATAGGAAATGACAGAGGGTGGGTGATAGGCGGGTAAGGATACCGAGAATTGGGTAGATGAGAGTGTTCTGAGAATAGTTGGGAGTTAGTGTGATAGGAGGTGTCTATTGACCCTACATTTAAACACCTGGAGATTGTAACTGTCGGGAAAGCAGACTTGTGTAAGGGAGTTCCACAGGCGGGAAGCGCGAGAAAAGAAGCTGTTGGAGTAGAATTTACGATTATTTGTTTAACTGTAAAAGGGTGGGACCTAGTTGCTAATCTAGTATCTCGTGTAAATTCGTGCTTAGGCGGCACCAGTGATCTAAGCTCATCGGAGCAGAAGCCATGAAAGTACTTGTAGAAGAGGGACAGGGAAGCCACATCACGCCGGTGAGAGAGCGGCTGCAGCCGGTCTGCCTAGTCAGTATCAACCACGTTACAGATCCTCCTTTGTATTTTGTCAAGAAGCCCAAGGAGAGCAGCAGGGGAACCCGACCAGATATGGCAGCAATATTCAATACACGGGCGGATGGTAGATTTGTATATGTGCAGAATACATTCAGGTGGGAAACATTTCCGGGTCCTGCACAGGGAGTCCCACTTTCATAGCAGCAAATTTGGCAATGGATTCAATATAGTCATTCTATTTGAGGTCCGCCGAGATTGTAAGGCCAAGGAGGCATAGTATTTTACTCTCTGGGAGGCTAGCCTCTCCCATGCTAATGGGAGGTAGATGCGATTGTCTATGGTGATTAGTTGATAACAGCTTTGTTTTAGAGGCATTGAAATTTACCAACCATTTCCTACACCAGGTCACTACGGATTGGAGGTCCCTTTCAAGTACGGCAGCGATGTTCATTTTGTCGTCCAGACCTGGTTTCTGATCGATGCGGGAGTAGATTGTTGTGTCGTCGGCATACATGCCAACTTGGGATCTAATGGTGTCGGGGAGATCATTAATGTAGATCAGAAAAAGCGTGTGACCTAGGATAGAACCTTGAGACACGCCCGCGTTCGTATGGTAGTTTTGGGAGGCATGCCCATTTAATACCACCTTCAATGTGCGGTTAGAGAGGAAAGACTGGATGAGGTCAAACAGATGTCCAGTTATCCCATAGCTCCTCAGTTTGCACAAGAGGCCAGCATGACAGACCCTGTCGAATGCTTTGGAGATATCCAAGGCAACGGTTCGGGCTTCACCATTCTTGTCGAGTGCCTGGTATATGTACTCGGTAATGGTCGTTAGCATATCAGCAGTAGACCTGGTGAAGCGAAACCCCATACTGTTTGTCAGAGAGAAGCCCGTTGGTCCATAAGATGCTGAATCATCTCGGCGTTGATAATGGCTTCGAAAACTTTCCTAAAGATTGGAATGAGACTAATAGGACGGTAATTGGCGGGGTCTGAGGATTTCGCCAGAATTCTTAAATACAGGAACTACGCAGGATTACTTCCAACAAGGCATGAAAGCAGGAAGCAGATAGGCAGAGGTTATAGAGTTTAGAGAGGACAGAGGAGAGTTCTGGGGCACATTTCTTCAGTACTGTGACTGGGATTCCGTCACCGCCGCTCGCTTTGTGTGGGTCAAGTTCCGCAATTATCTTGGCGACCAGCCAATATGTTTTGATCGCTGAATTATCTGGCGTTCCCCAAGTGATATACGTTTGAATATAAAAAAAATGTTTTATTTTGTCCACTTATGGTAGATATCGTTCTCCTACATGCCATGCTTTTCTAGATGTCTCAGTTTCATCTACTTTGCTTGACTAACTCAACTTTAGGAGTATACATATTTCTGCCGATAAAAGAGTTCCTTGAAATAATTCCCCGATTTGAACCATTTTAATTTCAATACCTGGCCACAGCAGAGATGAACAAAAACGTCCTTTTTGTTGTTGGCAAATTTGTGACAAGCATGTATAGCTACAAATATTTCTCGGATCAAGTTTAATAATGAATAATATTTCACAATATATTTTCGATGGCTTAAAAATTTGAATACATAATTTTTCAATCAAACTTCATGTTATGAAATGATATTAGCGTCATAAAATAAAACTAATTAAAATTTCTTTTATGAAATCTTACATAATCAATCGCGGTTATTTTCCTTGCGGAGACTTACACCGAATCTTTAAATAATATATTTACCCAACAGTTTCTTGGAATGAAATTGCATGTGTTAAACTCCCTCGTTTATTGTATGTATTAAAACAGAGATATGCAAAGGAAAATAAAAAATGGCAGTAAAAATCAACGATTATGTGTAATCTATGCAAAGATTCTACGAAAAGGTTTTCTAAGGCTGTCTCATTTCTAGATATAACTATCTCAATTCGAATTTGTAGATGTAATTTATATTAACTATAGTTTTACTTGATGAAATTATAGACATGAAAAGAAGGTCTTGGAAGACCCAGATGATTATTAATACAAAATCAGTTTTTTTTTTTTATTAAAGATCTGCATTTCATTACGTCAAACTATGGATAAATAACACCTTTTCACACGTTGTGACATCTAGCAATTGTTATGAATTTGAAATCTCAATTTCCGTTATAGTTACAATGAATGCTGTCACCCAACAACAGCCCAAAGCTACCGTGCAGACTAACAGTTATAAGGATATCAGTCTGATTTTGGTTCATACAATTAATGGTAATTTTTTATCCAAGGAATCTAGATAGTTTAAGTGTCGTCTACTCAAATATGAGCATCTACTAAAATTAACATTTAATATGTATTGTATCGCCGAGGTGCATACGATACACAAGGAAAATGTACTGTGATATTATTCTGCACAATGTACAGTTCTAAACGCATATATGCAGAAGAGTACAAAAGTAAAAAAGAAAAAAAATACAGAACTTTCAAAACAAAGGGAAAGTTTAGATCGCAATAGTCACGTAAGTAATCAGTCCGATATTAGTCGAATAGCACTAAAATATGACGGCTCAAAAGCTACTTTTCTTTAGTAAATAGACTATTCCTGTCTATAGGCAAGCTATCATTGAAAGTGATGCAGGGTATAAGCCACTCTAGAAGAATATGATGAAATATGTTAGATACAAAAAATACGTTAATTTTTTAGAACTTGTTTCACATGAGTTATTTACATTGTTCGGACAGTGGTCATCATCTTTGTTGGCATATCCACGTATTTCAGATGTATTTTGTAATGTTTAAATCTTGAATTAAAAATTTTATTTAGTTTATTAGGGCAGATTGTTCTCATTCTATGAATCATGACGCTTCTTGTTATCGATAGATGAATCAACTGTAAAAAGCCACCTGTTAAACTCACAACAATTCGTAGAATCACTGTGGTATATCTTCTGAATGAAACCAGTTTATGAATTCTTGAAACGGATAAATATACTGTCACAGTAAACATTTAAAAAAGAACTCATTATATAATCTTAGTTTTAGTAATATGTTTTCTCAAAAATTGCGTATTTCCGGTTCTCAAACTCTATTCATAATGAAAATAATTGCATGAATTTATATAAAAACATGGACAAAAGATGATCTGTTTCAAAATTAAATACGAAAGTGAGTAGGTGTATATTTTCTAGAGACTATGTAATTATTTAAAGACACTATTTATCCTTTCTTTAAAAGAAATGGTTCTTTGCCCATGACTTGATTAAAGCACACTGGATTTAAGAATAGTTAACATTGACTAACGGAATGCATGTTCAAAAATCAACTAGAGCATTCAAATTGTATTAACTTTGATAAATTTTCTCAAATATTCAGTAATTTTTTTAAAACAGAGCGCCTACTCAGATATGGGTAACGGAAACAAAAACTTGAAAGAAATAAAAAGTTTGAAGTGTATTGTCATGGAATATAAAATAAAATAAGTTGCCTTAAATTTGTGTATGATAAAAATGTTGAAAGATTTAAACAGTACAGGCAAAAGTAAAATATTTAAATCACAATATTGGAAATCA